>JAJTUV010003080.1:0-111441 GCA_021653895.1 Mastomys natalensis | reverse complement strand
CACTTCAGGGATATCCCAGTAGTCCAATTCAGTAATGTTAGGATAGCAACAGCAGTGGCAAGACCTAGCAGGAAGTTAGGACTCAGCCTAATCAGCACAGGTCAGCAGGAGGGACCAGCAGGAACTCCAGAAGTTCTCTGCTGTGCCTCTCTCTGTGAAGCAAAGATCAAGTGAAGGCAGGAGACTAACAAGCATTGCACAGCTAGCTCTATAAGCAAGCCTAGTCTAGTCTCTGTCACTGTCTGTCAATCCTATTTATACTCCTCCAAACATCACGTGTCCTCCATGGATCTTGCCTCAGCTGACATAACTCTGCCAATCAGCTGGAGTCCACTGAAGCAGCAAGAAGCCACAGCATACCACCAGAAGGTTTTTGGTTTTTGGTTTTCTTTGTGTGTGTGTGTGCCTTTCTCTCTATAGAGTCCCGACAAATGCAGCTCAACTACACAATGTAAAGCAGACCAATACAGGAATGCTGTTAGCAAAGAATCCATCTTGTGTCCATTCTAGTGCTTGCTTTAGCAGAACATCCTTTCACTTGTGTCTGCTTCAGCAAAACGTTCTTCACGTGTATGCTTTAGCAAGACATCCTTTCACTTGTGTCTGCTTCAAGAAAACACTTCCTCATATGTTTACCCCAGCAAAACTCCATCTAACACAACTGATTTTCCAAAGAACCCCTAATTTTCCACTTCACTTTTAGGTATATATCACCTCTTTTTGCAGAAGAAAAACATCGATGCTATCAATAACCTTAGAGTTCCTATAGTTTCTCTTATCATTTCACTATTGTCTGCCCACATTTTTGTAATCATCTCTTTAGCTGATACAATTACTCCCAGTGCCATTTCTTTCCTATTGTAATCATGGGTGATACATCAAATTTTTTAAAAAAAAAGACAAAGGAAGCAAATTTTTAATGCCTTCCTTGAAACTCCACCTCTTAAAATCAGACTCACAAGAAAAGTACATTTTGAAAATCTAGGCTTTTAAGATTTGTAAACTACATGTACTATGAACTTTCTTTAAAGAATGATCCTATATCTGTCTCTCTTACTCCAATATATTAACCAAAATGTTCAAAGATATATTTATTTTAACCATAATTTATCACAAAAAGAAAGTAAGTAGACCATTGCCTCCCCCCAAGGTACTAAAGTTATTACACATGACTATCATTATATGTTAACTATATGATTATGTTTCCATGCATGTTATTACACAATGAAATTGGTTAGCACCATACCTTATATTTGTTTTCCTCACATGAAATCATACAGTAACAGTCTCTTCAACAAAGAATATATGTAAAAGAAATTGTCAACAATTGAGAATGTTCCAAAAACACAAACAAAATTGTAGTGTATTGGTCTGATTTTAAGTCTTATTTTGTATGAGTCTGATTTCTGGGAGCATGAGGCTGGAAGGCAGAACAGAACTTAACTTCAACACAAAATCTATAACAGTAAGGACACACAACATAAAAGCTGGCCTAAGTTCACTTATTTTCTTATTTGATGTGTGTTACCAAGATATTCCTGCCACCACAAGAAAAATGAAGACTTCAGTCTAAGGTGAATACAAAACCTTAGGAAACCAGCTGTATACCCATCAAGATTATTTTCCACAAGTAGCCAACATAAAACAGAATTTACAACAGAGACAGGAAGAAGAGTAGGTGGAGTTAGAATAGAAGGAAATGAGGAGGCTCAACAAGAATTAATTACTGGTAATTACATATGCTACAGCCTCTCTTCTTTCTCCACCCTCTAGCTAATCAACAGTAGGAACAGATGTGGTCTGTGGTATTGGGGAGGGGGAAATGCTTAACAGCTGTTTGAAGAACATGCCATTAAAAGGCAGTCTTGCCCACAGAAACCCAAGTGTTTTCTGTTTGAAAGAAAAAGAGGTAATGAATAACAACCACAAGCTTACTTTAAACTTCAGTTCTTTGAGAGCAATGGGAAACTGTTTCTCCAGATTTCTGGTATATTATGGCAACAGCTATATTCTGCTACAACAATGTCTAAATACTTCTATCTCATCCACATAGTATTCCAGAAACCAGTACAAAGTAGCCAAACTACTCATTATTGAGTGGAACATTTGATAAATCTTAGCTAAGATAATAATCACAAGAAAAACTGAACTCCTACTATCAAGGATACAAAGTTAGGTCAAACTGATCCTGAATTTGCTAAATCAGCAAATTCTGAGCTAATCAACAAATTAACTTCTTTCTGAGTAAAAATTCTATGTAGTACAGAACTCAGAACACACCAGTTTATGTCGTAACTTTTTTGAAGGTTGCAGCATACTGCCAACACATATGGGTCTTTTCTAAAACTAAAAGTGCAAATCAAAGCCTGTGGTTTAAAATAAAAAAAAAATAAAAAATAAAAAAAATAAATTAAAAAAAAAACCAGGAAACTACAATCGAAGATTTCACAAGAAATGAAGTTTACTCACCGAACAAAACTTACAGCCTCTTTCTGGTAAGAGGCTCCTTTTGCTATCTCCAAACTGAAGGCTACTGGTCTGGTACAACTCAGAAATCAATGACATTCCCATCTCATCTGAGATACCCCAAAGGTCTTATCACCGACTAATAGACAGCTGGGTCTTTTGTTACAAAGATCTCTGAACAGAGTGTCTTTTCATGGAAGAGATAAATGATAAAATCAATCTGGTTTTAGAAATTAGCAGTTGATCCATAACTCTTATGCTAGAGTACTACAAAAAAAAATGCCTTCATAACCACTTAGATGCCAAAAAGTGACAAATAAGTTCATTTGTTTACAAATCCAAAGTAATGGTCAATAAATGACAGATTATGCCACCAGCTGAGAACAAACTTCCAAATTTATCAGCAACTGAACAACTTCAAGTTCTTCTCAAGTTAAAAGGTATTTCTATTGATGTAGGGAGGAGGTATGTGTGTTCATAAAATGTGTGCAAACATGCATATTCAAAACATTTATAGGATAAAATGCTAATTTCTTATGCCTACTCTTAAGCTAAACTTGCACTCTCTACAATGCACTTCTATGTATTTTGATGAGCAACTTTAAATTTTCACTGTTTTGAAATATGGAAAGTCTACTAACTATGACTAAATCCCATGAGACAGACAATGCCAGAATTGAGAACAGGAAGAAGGTAAAAGCTAATGTCAGAATATGCATCAAGAGTTTTAACATTTAAGTCTGGACTACAAAGTAAGTTCCAGGCCAACCAGAGCTATCTACATACAGTAGGACCTTATCTGAAAAATTTAAAAAAAATAAAAAAGATGTTTAAAATGAAGGTACACACTGAGGATATTCACGTGTCAGGTCACGAAAGTTTGATGTGAGTATGGAGAGCTAAGCAAATGGACAGCAACAGTTTCTGAGTTCCAATATGAGGAAACTAATGAAAATCAGAAAGACAACCAATCATGGGAGAGAGTGGAAATGCCTCAAAACAAGCTTATGATTTGCAACAAAGGAATTTTTTTAATTAAGCAAGGAACAGTTATATAAAAAAAGAATATTATCATTTATTATCATATCAAAGAGCATAAATTAAAGGGTCATTTGCACAGCATTTAGAAATTATTTAAGCAATATAAACACTGTTTATCCCTACGGGTTTCCATAGCTACATTCCCAACTTTTAGTTTCTCTGCAGCTAGAGTTCCGATAAGGTCTAAAATTCTTGGGCTTCCATCCTACACACATGATAGTTTTTATGAACCTCTTGCTCCTGGTGATAATACTGGTCCCTTTCTTTGCAGTTCACCAGGATAAGCTATTCTTTTGGTGTGCTCTGCAAACCCATCTTTTGATCGCTAGAAATAATGTTAATTACCTGCAAAAGAGCATGTAAGGAGTTTAAATTAATCCTTCATCCTGAATTATGTTGCTTTTTCTGCATCAGCAAAGACACATTGCCATGCAAAATAATGAGGTGGTTTTTAGCCCCCTGATAGAGAGTATATTTGGGAGAAATGGGAGTTTCTGGCAAAAATAAAGGCTTCATTACTTCAGATTTAAATGTAAATTAGGCACTCAGCAGCTTGCAAGTTAGGACAATTTTCCTTACACAAGATAAGATGAATTATATTTATTCCTTAGTTTTTAACAAGAGTCACTTCCTTAGACATACCTAACCCTTAAACAAAGGCGTTCTTTGTCAAAGCTAGGGAAATGTTTTTATTACTGGTGTTCTTTAAATATGAATAAAAATCTCTTTTCTATACTTATGCTCATAACAAGCTGTTACTTTGGCAAAGAAATATCTAAAATGAATATAGAAATAAAAAGAGGAATATTTGCTTTCTATGTGAACACTAAACATATCACCAACTAATAGAAAGCTGGGTCTTTTTTTAAATCTATGAAAAAGAATACCTTTCCATTTACCTGTGCCTTTCCAGTTTCTTTAATCAATGATCACAGTTTTTAATGTTCAGATCATCTACCATTCTTGGTTTAAATTTGCACCTCAGCATTTTTTGTCGTGCTGAGAATGGATGTCAGAGCCTTCCACAACCTGGACAAGTACTCTACCACCATTTATCACGAATGCCTATTTTACTTGATGTTATTGTGTGTTTACATTTCATTTACATTATATTTCATTGAGATCTTTTCCAGATAGTGTTATTAGCACATAGAAACACAACTAATTTTTGCATATCGATTTTTGTGTCCTGTAAATTTACTGAATTCATTCATTAGTTCTAGCATTATAGTGAAGTCTTGGAAATATTCACAGAGATCACAATCTCTAAGAAGTCAGATTAACTTCTTCCTTTCTCATCTGGATGGCTTGTTTCTTTCTCATGCCTAGTTGTTCTGGCTAGGTCTTATGTTGAATAGAAGCAACAAGGGTAAGAATCTTCATCTTCTTCCAGCACTTAAGAGAATTTGCTGTGTATAATGTTAGCTGTGGGTATGGCAAACAGTCTGTACTGTGTTGAGGTACATTCATTCTGTCTCTAAGTTGCTGACCATTTTTATCATGGAAAGTACTTGAATTCTGCGAATGTTTTAAACATCATATACTCAGAGTTAACACGATTTTAATTCTTTACTCTGTTAATATGCATCACATTTGTTGATCTATAGTTGTTAATACATTTCTGCATTTCAGGGATAAATTCCATATATAATCCTAATGCACTAATCTTTAGTTTGTGAGGGTTTTTTTTGGGTTTTTTTTTTTGGAGGGGGGGATTTTTGCATGCATGTTTATTGGGGATACTTACCTGCAATTGTGTTTTCTGATATCATCCCTATCTGACCTTGTATGAGAATTAGATTAGCATTATAAAATTAGTTATCTGTAAAACGAGACTATAATGGGATTGGTAAGATGGTTCAGTTAGTGAATTGCCTGCCACACAAGTGGCAAACCTATGTTTGGATCCCCAGCACCCAAGTAAAAGCAAGGAGTGGCAATATGTATCTTTATCCCAAGCACTGGAGATACGGAGACAAGTGGGTCCCTGAAGTTCACTGGCCACCTAGCCAACCTTGCTAAATTTGGTGAACTCTAGGATCAGTATGATCTTATACCTCATTTTGCAAACAATAAAGTGCAGAAAGATGTAGGAAGATACCTAAAGTCAACCTCTGGCCTCCATACACATGTACATGTACATACACAAATACAAACACAAACAAATACATATACCATGCACACACACAGAGTAAATAAATTAATGAAAACACTCCTTACATATCCCATTAGTGAAAGCAATCTACAAAGTCAATGAAACTCCTATCAAAATCACATTAGCTTCATCCAGTACAATGATCCCTCAGAGAGGACTATATGGTCAACAAACTTCTGGCAAGGGTACTGAGAACAGAAAATGGGGAAAATGTCTTCTTAAGATATGTTAATGGAGAAACTAGATATTCACGTGTGAAAGAATAAAATTTGAGCCTTTTCTCACATCATATCAAAATATCAGCTCAAAATGGATTAAGTCTTAAATTAAGGTTTGATGACACAAACTTCTAGAAAAAAACAGGGGAAGGAGGATATTCTTTACCATAAGTTTTGGAATATTTTGGATATATCATCAATAGCTCACATATCAAACCAAACGAGAAAATTATATCTAAATAAAGGTAACAACTACGAAAAGCAAACGCAACCTACAAAAAAGAGATGATATTTACAATCTATACATCTCACATGAAATACATATAATTGTAAAAGAATCATACATTTAAATAACATCATACAGACTGAACAGGTTGTATTTAGGCATATACACACAAATATATCCAGGTAAATCAATGAAAAAGAGGCCATGAATTAACAGAGCAATGAAGGGGTATATGGGAGGGTTTGGAGAGAGGAGATGGAAGAAAGAAATGATGCAATTACATCTGATCTAGAAGATAAAAGAAAAACTCTAAAAATCAAATAAAAACTTAGCAAAGCAATTGACTATGTTTTCAAAGACACTGAAATGTTCAATAGGAATATTACAAGAAACAATCCTCACTAATCATCAGAGAAATGTAAGCCAAAACAATGAAATACACACACACACACACACACACACATATATATATATTCATACCTGCTAAAGTGGTTATTAGGAAAAAATAAAAGATGTTGTAAATGTTAGCAAGGATATACAGAAAAGGGAACCCTTATACAGTAATAGAGAATGCAAATTTTTAGAGCCATATGGAAGAGAGTTTGAAGTCCCTAACAAAACAGAATCATCATGTAATCTCTGGGAATATATTCAGGGTAGTGTAATAACGATTTCCAGATTGACACTAGCATTACTCACACTCAAAATATGGAGACAATTTAATAACCAATGACCAAAACCACAATGAGACATCAATCTCACACAAGTTAAAATAGTTATCACCACCTTCAATACCAAGTTAAGTCCTTATTTTTTTTTTAAATGGCATTATCAAAAAAGACAAATTAACAAATGCTGGAGATATGGTAACAAAAAATCTTTTATACCCACTTAGTGAGAATGTAAATTAATACAACCACTAAAAAAATTTAATAATATTATAGATCTTTCTTAAAAAATTGAAACAGAAACTTCAATGATTTAAAAATCCTACTATCGGGATTAATAGCCAAAGAATACAAAATCAGTACAACAAAGAGACACCTGCATGCCCATGCTTACTGCAAACATATGGTTAGGTGAAGACGGCAAGAGGATAAAAACTGTGTTCTCATTCATGTAAGATTTTTAAGAGGCTAGGAAGAAGCATATAAACATGGATCAAAACACATTTCACTTATATCAGGGAATAATTCTAAAGTTCTAAAGCATAGATCCTATAATTAGGTCTACAACATAATTATTTTATACTTTAAAATAAAAAATGGAGAAGAATTTGAAGTTCTAGGCATATCAATGTTGAAGTTTTGAGAAGAAGAAAAATGCTACTCTCCTGATTGATCACAACACATTTGTATATAAATATCCAGTTTTATAATTCTGTACCTAATAAGTAAGTACAAATATAAAAACAAAACTTTCAAAGATGAAAAATTATAGGTGTATGAAGCACGCAATAACAGTGATCGATGTGTATTAGTTTGTTATTGTTTTCATTACATAATGTGTGTGTATATAATATGTGTGTGTATGTGTGTGTGTGTTGTCACATGACACTGTTATACCTTGAATAATGTATAAATCTTCATTTATAAATTTATTTCATTTGTCCTTTAAGGTTTTAATGTTGTCTGAATTTTTTTTAGAAATGAATATGTATAAAAAAAAATTTGTATTTTTAAAAATTTTGTTTTTTAAATTTTTAAAAAAATTTTTTTTTTAAAATAAAATGAAATTTTTTTGGAAATTTTTATTAAAAATTTTTTAAAAAATTTGTTTTTTTTTGGGGGATATTTTTTTTTAAATTTTTAAAAAATTTTAAAAAAATTTTTTTTTTTAAAAATTTAAAATTTAAAATATATTTTTTAAAAAAATTTTTTTAAATTTTTAAAAAAAACCCCCCCCAAATTACACCCCCCCTTTTTTTAAAAAAATTTTTTTTAAAACTTTTCCCCTTTTTTTCTAAATTTTTTGGGGGGGAAAAAAATTTTTTTAAAAAGTTCTTAACTTTTTTTAAAAAAAAAGTTTTTAAAAACCCCCTTAAGGGTTTTTAAACCCCTTTAAACCCAAAGGTTTTTAAACTGAAAAGGTTTTTTTTAAATAAATTGGGGGAAAATTTAATTTGGGAAAAGGGGTAAAAATTTTTCAAATTTGGGGGTTTAATTTTTCTTTTAATTTTATCCCTTTAATTTTTTCCAAAGGGGGAAAAAAGGGGAATCCATTTTCAAAAAATTTTGAATGAACACAGCTAGTTAAGACTAAAAAGCAATTTTTTATTTGGTTTGGTATAATTTTTTTAAACAGCCCGATGTGACCAGTAGCTACTATGTCTAGTGAGTACTTGAAATGTGGCTGGAATGACAGAAAAACTGACATTTTAACTTAATTCAGTTAATTAAAATTTAAATAATAACCTATAACTAACATACTAGTTCATGTAGATCTAGAACACTGATAGCAAGAAGTAATGTATGCAAGAAAAGCTGTTGTTAATTGGAATATATTTTAAGGATGAATAATATTGAAACTGAAAAAACATAGAACCTGAAACAGTGCACTTATTACCCTTAAAACAAGTCTACAAACACTTTAAAGGGCAATCCCCATCCAAAGAGTTAGAAGGTAGTTTTACTTTTCATCTGAAAGCAGTGGTTCTCAATCTTCCTAAGGTAACGGCCCTTTCATACAGTTAGTTCCTCATGTTGTGCTGACCTCTAACCATAAATAATTTTTGTTGCTACTTCATAACTGCAATTTTGCTACTGTTATGAATCGTAATTTAAATCTCTGGGTTTTCAGTCGGTCTTTTGAGGATTGTGACCACATGTTGAGAACTGCTGTCTTAAAGGATCATCTTGTAGCTAGGTGTGATACATGGTATATGCCTGGAATCCCAGTACTTGGAAGGTGGATACAGGAGCAAAGATCAGACTTGCTACTAAGATACTGTCTCAAAAAAAAAAAAAAAATCAACTTGCTAAGATGTCTTTTATACAACATAATTTGTCCATAAAGAAAAAAGAAAGTATTGAAGTAGTTCAGATGAAGAAAAGAGATTCACCATGTGGGGTTTTGGGGGAGAGTGCTCCAGTGACGGAGTTGTGTGTGGTATATGTGTATGGAGGTATGTGTGTATATGTATGGGAGCCAGAAGATTTCAGTTGTCCTTTAAACACTATCCATTGTATTCCTTTGAGACAGGTTATCTCCCTGAACCTGACGCTAGGCTGGCAGTCAGCAAGCCTCAGTAATCGTCCTGCCTCTATTCTCCACAGCACTAAGGTTATAGATATCTGCATGGGGGGATTCTGGGGATTTGAACTCAGGTCCTCACATTTGCACAAAAAACACTATTACCCATTGATCCATCACCCTAGGCATGATTCATCCTTTTTCTTTTTTTTTTTTTTTTATTTTATTTATTTTTTTTATTGGAAATTTTTTTACATTTCATATATTCTCTCCTTACCCCATTTCCCCCCTCCCTCCCAGGAACTCACTATCCCTTCCCCCATCCTCCTGCCTCCACGTTGGTGTACCCCCACCCACCCTCCCTCATACCTCACTTCCCCACCCTCGAATATCCCCCCCCCACGATGTCCAGCCTTCATGGACAAAGGATCTCTTCTCCCACTTATATATAGCTCCCTTGCATATATAGCTGGAGCCATGAGACCCTCCCTAAGCGCTCCCAGGCTGGTGGTTTAGACCCTGGGGGCTCTGGTTGGTTGGGATTGTTGCTTTCCTCATGGTGTCGCGAATCCTCTCAACTCCTTCAGCCTTCACTCTATCTTCTCCATTGGGAACCCATGCTCAGTTTAATGGTTAGCTGTGAGCTTCTGCCTCTGAGTATGTCAGACTCTTGCAGACCTCTAAGGAGACAGCTATATCAGGCTCCTGTCATCATGTACTTCCTGATATCCACATCAATGTCTACATTTGGTGACTGCACATGGGATGGATATCCAGGTGGAATGGTCTGTCTCTCCTTCAGTTTCTGTCCTGCACTGTGTCTCCATATTTGCACCCTTGAGTATTTTGTTACTCCTCTAAGAAGGACTGAAGCCCCCCCCTACTTGGTCATCATTCTTCATGAGCTTTATGTGGTCTGTGAGTTGAATCTTGGGTATTTCAGGCTTCTGGGCTAAAATCCAATAATCAATGAGTGAATACCATGTATGTTCTTTTGTGATTGGGTTACTTCACTCATGGATGATATTTTCTGGGGATTTGAACTCAGGTCCTCACATTGCACAAAAAGCACTATTACCCATTGATCCATCACCCTAGGCATGATTCATCCTTTTTCAACAGGTAGCTGACAGTATGGGTTATAGCTTAATAGAAAGCAGAAATGGTTACTAATATATCTATACATTGTATAGCCTACTAATAAAATTCAAATTAGATTAATTACGGTGAAAGGGCTGATAGTAGTTGGCTTTCCTGTTGCTGTAATAAAACACCACGACCAAGAATTTGGCTTGTATGTTCTAGAGGGTTAATAGTCTATAATGGAAGGGCAAAGACAGCAGGCAGACATGGCAACTGAAACAAGATACTGAGAGCTCATATCCTTTACCTTAAGCTTGAAGCAGAAAGTGCAAGTGGAAATGGCACAACTATCAAAGCCTGCCTCTAGTGACAACATCCATCCTCAAACAAGGCCATACCTCCTAAACCTCCCGGGAAACAGACCACCAACTGGGGACAGTGTGTTTAAATACTTGAGCCTATGGAAGAACTCATTCAAACCACACAGAGCTCTCTGAAATATTAGAACCAACACACATATTTTAATTGTTGCTATCAGTAGTGCTGTTGTGGTTCTTTTACCTTCAAAAGATGTATAAATGGGACCCTGCCAAGGCTGAACATTTTAGTGGCTAAATGGAAAGTGATAACATTCCACTAGTTCTGAGAATATATGACAATCATGGCTATCACTAGGTCTTAATACTACATATTGTTTATTTCTTAAAACTGTAACTGAGTGGCACTTCCATCTTGGTGGTAAATGGCTGATGGGTAAACAATGATGGAGGCAATGATCAAATAATCTCGTGAATGAAATGGTTTATAATTACAGTGTCAGAATGGCCACTGCACCTGAAGGCATGTGATTAGCCCTTGAAAACTATAACTTTTCAAGTTCTCTGGACCTTTATATTGAAAATTAGACATTATTTTCTTTTTATTTAAGTTAGTATGTATGATTGGCTTTTAAAACTTTCTAGGTTTAAATTTAGCTATTTATTGTTATCTTTCAGACATTCATTTTATCTCATTAAAACAGATCAACCACTTCTATTGAAAACATGTTAGATTATGTGTGTTGATCTTAAGAATGAGGTTTGCTATCAGTAAATCAAATAAAGGATAGAAATGAATCCATTAACTACCTAAACAGACTCAAACTGGTCATACTAGTAACACAGGCAATCTGGGGTATCCAGAAACACAACATGGATACAAGGCAGAAAAAAAGGCTACTCTCTGAAATACCTTCATGACAGAGCTGTTAGCACTTTATTGAAATGAAAAGCAAGTGTTCACATGTGGGCCCAGGCACAAAATCTAAATGTCTCTAAATATTTCCAAAGGTGGTGTAAACTGTCTTGGGAAGAAGGCCTAGATCATGCTTGTCATTTTGTAATATGTTTTTGTACCTTGGTTTGGAAAGAATAGAAGAAAAATGGTCAGCATAAAAATAAGACCCTCAAACTCCAGACACTGGCAAGCTTTCCTGCTCAGCAGTACTCAGAGGAAACCCAAATAGTCCCTGTAGCAGGTGGGTCCTAATCATGGATTATCTAAGCAAGTCCTTTTGTTTTGATTCCATTCTCACCAAGCAACCCTGTGATTGTAATTTGGCTTCCCATGTGGCTTGTCTATAAAGAGAAAATGCACTAATCTCTCAGTTCAACCACAGTCTAATTAACAGCTGTACTACTCATTTCAAATGAACAAATTGGCATTAGGGCAAGTACATGTGAGTCTGACCATCCAGTGTGCTAACAAGGTAAGATTTCTGAGTCTCTAAGAATATATTGCTCCTCCTTTACCACTGAACCTCTTGTGCTCAAAACACAGTGTGGTTCATGATAACTGTTCAGTAAATATCAGGCTGATATCAGATAACCAAGATGACTTTTCCAAGTACCTTTCAATTTAAATTGTAATGTATAGTAAGAAGGACATTAAATTACCAGGAAATGGATTCTACTACAAATAAATTGTTTAATTTTCACAGCATTAATGACTAAAACTAATTTATTATATGCAATGTACATTATACAATTACAAATGCTCTTTTCAGGTCTAAAATATCACAATTTTCATCATTTTCTATTGAAAAATTTCCCTGTGACAGACAAACCACTCAAAATCATTAAAAAAAAACTGGGCATATTTAGTATTCAAAATGTATAGTTTTTAAAGTGGTAATAGTCTCTCCCGCTGAAAACATTTTGAAAGAGCTAACCCAACATTTCCTTTTTGCTATTCCCCAAACTCCATAATTTATTCTAAATATCCAATAGAGCTATGCCATACAAAACCAATAAAGGCAACAATAAAAAAAATACTGCTAAGTTATCAAGTTCTATGCTTTGATTGCAGCCTTTTAAAATATATCTCATTTTTGCTAGACTATCACAAAATGAGAAACTGAGGGATTCTATCTCTACCACTGGTCCAAAACAATCTTACATAAAACAACTGTTATTAGTACATGGCAAACAAACAAATAATTAAAGAAAAACAACTTCCTGAAGGCACTGGAGAGCAATCACAAGTAATCCAACAAAGACTATAAGTCTACAACTAAAAAGGGAGAAAGGAATCAGATAAGATGGCCAATGCTCCAACTTTTCACTGGAGAACAGGCACAGATTCTGTGTGGAACAATAATGTAACTAAACTGAAGAACTAACGGACATGTTCAAAGTAATCACAAGAGCTGGTGTACTGAAAAGATACAAATGACCAATACCAAGAATGAGAGAGAGATTATCACTATCAATTCTATAAATCATAAATGGTAAAAATACAAAAAATACATGGCAATAAAATAGATTCCTTTAAAGACACAAACTACCAAAACTCACTTAAGTAACATATATTTAACAGCTGTTTGTTCTAGACGTTAATCTGTAATTTAAAACTCTTACACAAATAAAGCCCAAGCTCAGATGGCTTTAATAGTGAATTATTCCAAATATTGGAAGAAATAATACCAATTCTATAAGAAATGTTCCAGCAAATTGAATAGGAGGGACTACTACTAAATACACCTGGCTTCATAGACAAAGGCATTACAGAAAAAAAAATAGAGGTTGGAAAGGTGGTTCAGTAAAGAGCACATACGACTCTTTAAGAGGACCTTGGTTTGGTTTCCAGGTACCACATCAGGTAGCTCACAAATGCCTGTTATTACAGCTCCAGGGAATCCAATACCGTCTTCTGGACTCCAAGGATACTTGCACTCATGTGTACACATACCCAGATACAACTGAATTTGCTTTTTAATTTCAAATAGTCTTCATTAATATAAATATTCTAAAAGCTTTACTAAATAAAAGACCCAAAACATAAAAAGTATCTATCACAGAGAGAGTTTCCCTAGGGTAAAGGTTGGATTAATATATCTGAAAATTCATCAATCATCATTTTAACAAATTGAAATGGAAAACAGCAAGAGAAATCTGTGATCAACAGACATAAAAAATATTTGAGGGTCTGAAGAGCAACTCATCATTTAAGACTGCTTACTGTTCTTCTAGAAAACTCAAGCTCACTTCCTAGCACCCAAATCAGGTGACCCACAACTGCCTATTACTTAAGCACCAGGGAGATCAAACAGCCTCTTCTACCCTCCCTGACATACATGTGCATGTGTCTGTAAACACAAAAATACAAACACACACAAATTAAAATAATAAATTGAAGACATTTGAAAAATATCCAATAACCATTCTTGATTTTAAAATTCTTTTTAAAAAAGTAATTTTCAGATCCTTGGTTCCATGAAGACTGGACGCAGAGTGTGGGGGAATTCTAGGGTGGGGAGGTGGGAGTGGTGGGGGGCATATCCTCATAGAAGCAGGAGGAGGGGAGATAGGATAGGGGGTTCCTGGGCAGGGGAGGGGGAGAAATGGGGTAAGGGAATAACATCTGAAATGTAAATAAAATATCCAATAAAAAAATTTTTTTTTAAAATTCTCTCAACTTAAAAGTATTTAAGCTGCCTGGGGGGAGAGTGCTACATATCTGTAATCCCACTCAAGTCTGAGGTAGGATTGTAAAGTCAAGGTTAGCCAAAATTGGCTCAAAGGGAGGGAGTGGGAAGTTATCTAACAAAAAATCTGTAACCATCAGCTTAATTAGTACCAAAAAACTGAGTATTTTCCCCCTAGTTTCAAGAAAAAGACAAGGATTTCCAACCTCACATTTCTATTCAGCATGTTGAACATTGTGCATTGGCAATCTTATAAATACAAATGAATAGTAGAAAAGGGGAAAAACATACTAAAGTCCTGGAGAAATAACTCATCTGGTGAAGTGCATACCATGTAAGCATGAGAACCTGAGATCAACCCCTAGAACCTAGGAAGTATGGTGGGGCATGTTTTCGAAGTTAATAAATCAGAAACAGGCAGATTCCAGGGGCTCACTGTCCAGTCAACCTATCTGACCCATGAGTCCTAGTAAGAGACTCTGGCTCAAAAGTAGGGGAGGGAGGAAACTGTTAAAGACCACCATTTTGCCTGTACCTACCTACAAACACACACACTTACAAGAAAACAAAACAGTGTAATTAAAAGTTACTTTTTAGCCTCTCAGAGGACAGACATGCTAGGCTCCTATCATGCAGATACTTACAGAAAACCACTGGACTGAGGTTGAGGACCCTTATGGAAGAGATAGGGAGAAAGGACTGAGGGAGCTGAAGGGGATGCCAACGCCATAGGAAGACCAACAGTGTCAACAAACTCAAAGACTAACTCAAAGAGCTTCCACGGGCTGGTCGAAGGCCCCCAGTATATATGTAGCAGAGTACTACCTTGAGAGGATGTGCCCAATCCTATAGAGATTTGATGCCCCTGGAAAGAGGGTTGTGAGAAGCAACCTCTTAGAGGCAGAAGGGAGGAAGGAGGAGGTGAAGAACTCTGGTGGGGGAAGGAGGGTGACTGGGGAGGTAACATTTGGGATGTAAATAAACATAATAATTTATTTTTTAAATTAATAATATATAAAATGTACATTATATAAAGTTACTTTTTAAAGAGATAAATCAAGAAACCTTCAGCTGAACAGTAAAAGGAAAAAAATCAAAATTGTATTTTAAGATATTATATCTGATAATATAAAACTATAAAGATTTGTAAGGAAATACTGTAAGTACCCAAATACCAACAAATAGAATAACAAAGAAGAAACATTCTTACCATAACTGAATAATGAAGAAATATAAAATAATAACAGTGACCAATCTTCCAACAAAACAAACCCAAGGACACAATAATTTAACTAATAGAATTCTACCAAACATTTAAAGAAAAATTGACACAAACCAAGAGTATGGCTCAATGGCAGATTGCATGTCTAAAATGTGCAATGGTTTAGGTTTAGCTTTTAGCATCTAAATTTTCCAAAACTGAAGAGAAGGGGAATACTTCCAAATGTGTTTTATGGGCCAACGGTATCCTGATACAAAAGATATGAAAATAAAATTGCAAGAGCACTTCTCTTGATAAACAGAGATAACAAAAGTCCTCAATAAAATAATTGTCTTTACAAGACAATCTTAGTGGCACATTAAGAGTCACATACAATAGCGCTGGAGAGATGGATGGCTCAGTGTTAAGAGCGCTGGCTGCTCTTCCAGAGGACCTGGGTTTGATTCTCAGTGCCCACACAGCAGCTCACAAATGTCTGTACCAGGGCATCCAACAGCTTCTTCCGGCCATTCTAGGCACTAGGCATTCACAAAGTGCACACATATACATAGAGGCAAAATACTCATATGTATATAACAATTTTTAAAAATTTAAGGAACACAATAACCAGGCTCATTTCGGGAAACTGGTAAAATGCTGTTGAAAGATAAAATGATGTCCATTATATAAAATGTTGGATACTCAACTTTTCTGTTCTTAAAAAAATGATGATAGTTACTTCTGTCAAAATTAATAGGGTATGGAGACAGACTTTGAAGCAAAAATTTCTGGGTTCAAATCCTGGAGCCACTAATACTAGTATGTATTTTAGAGTATGTTATATATCCTTTGGTTCAGCATTAGCCAGTTACTAGGTATATTCTGAGGAACTAAATGCTATGTATATCCTTATAGAATCGTGCCCAAGCCATGCTAAGTGCTATGCCTATGGGAGCTCTTGTATCACTCATCACAGCCCTAGCTTTAACTCTTCATGTGAAAAGACACTGTTTCCCACCTGATAAATGTGGAGGCTTAATGACACTACCTCAAAAGTCAGGGACAATTCTTAGTTCTATTTTTTATACAATTAAGAAAAGCAAGCCAGGAGTGGTGGTGGGCATGCCATTAAACCCAGCACTTGGGAAGCAGAGGCAGGAGGATCTCTGTGAGTTTGCAGTCAGCTTGGTCTACCTGCAAGTCCAGGACACTCACGGCTATTACACAGAGAAACCCTGTCTTGGAAAAGAAACAAAAACCAAGAAAAAAAGAGGGGGAGGGAGAGGGAGGAAGAAAGGGAGGGAAGGGAGGAAGGAGAGAAAGAGAAGGAAAAGACAATAAAAAATAAAAAGTCCTTCAAAATGTAAGATATGTAAACATTTCAGTCTTCAAAATTATGAGTATTCTATATACCCTTGTGTACTATCAAACTCATCTATATGTATATCTGTATATACATGTGTATATGATAATTTGTGCTTAACTGTAAAATTTACAAAATTTGTTTCCCCCCAAAAAATTCAAATTCAAATTAAAAAACACAATACTGGACAGCACCAAAGATGGGAAAAATGTAACTGCCAACTAATGGATAAATGGATAAAATGTGGTATATACGAACAACAATAGTAAAGTGACATATTTCTATCACATCCACAAAAGAGATGAAGCTTGCTGTACTAAGTAAAGTCAGACACTTAGAACACAAATATCGACTCCATTTCCATGAGGGAGCTAAAGTAGTCAAAATCAGAGTCAGAAGAAAGAATGAGGGTTTGGAAGGACTGGGTAAGAAAAGTGCTATGTAATGAGTACACAGATTGTTTTATAAAATGAAAATATTGGAGATCCGTTTCAAAACATGAACATAATTTATGATACTCTGTAAGTAAGGATATGATGACAGATTTTGTTCTATTTATTACTTTAATAAAAAGGATACTTTAAAAACAACGAAAAGAAGTAAAATGTTTACTCCTTGAAAAGATTCATTTAATCAGTGTTTCTTTCCCGTTGTCTTAAGAACATGACACAAACAGAATGCTAAATATTAAAGCTTACCAAAAATTCCTAACCTCAGAATCCAAGTCATTTTTAGTCAAACATACCAAATAGTTAGTTGTCCAAACTATTTTACTCTGATCAAATGTATCCAGATATCATCCCAGTAAATAAAATATTTCCTAAACATATATACAGCAAGAAAAGTTAGTTTTTTTTCTGACCAAACCTTAAATTTCATTTCATGTACTAAATTAGATGACTAATTTAGCTGAATTCAAAGAGAAACAACAACTGTGTGATACAACAGTCTATGGGAAGTACTAATTTTCAAATATGTCTCAAGAAAGCTTAGGATTCAGTAAAAGTGGTTGAAAAGCAATCTATCTTAATCACCAAATCGTACTATCAGTGACTGACATAATCGATTCCCACAGATTAAACAAGATTTGTCTAAATTTAAAGGAAAAGCAATTCTGGTTTTTAAAAAGAAGACTAGAGAAAGGAACAGAGTTCACACTTTGAGCCTGTCTTCTTAGCTCTGGATCATATTCACTCACTAAATCACATTGTTCCCAGTTTGTTTCCTGTTGTTTGTATTTAAATAGTTTCCAGGCATCCAATTTCTCTCTCATACTACCAGTTGACACAATTCTCAACTGCAAATTTATTAAATGTCATAAACACTTGAGAAAATAAGAAACAATCATGTTTAAAAAAAAAAAAAAAACAATAGGAATAAACCAGAGCACTTTCTCTATCAGAAAATGAGGTCCCACACTCTTGTCACAATTGTTCTAGGGAAGTTATTTTGACAGTCATCAATAGCAAATAGAACTCTGTCCCCACCCTATATTACAGCAAACATTTAAGTACTGTTCTGTAAGCTCCAGACTATCCACAGATCTATGCCAAGGTTGCAAAGGACACAAACTACTCTCTTTTCACATGCTTTGCTATACTTTACAGGCTTTTTTCCTGAACAATTTTTCAGCTCTTAGCCAATTTAGAGAAAGAAGAGGGAGAAAAGCTATACAAACCAGATGTACCCAACTAAGGTTGGGAAAAGATAGAGGAGGGAAGAGAAAAGAGCCTTTAAAATAACTGTGCATGCAATAATTATGTTTTCCTACTTTACCCCCTCCCTTCACTGTGCATTACATTATCAGCATGAGTCTTCCAGATGATTTTTAAGTGGCAATAAGAAAGTAAGCATTCTGTTAACTGGGTAAAAGGTGGACCAAAAAAAAAAAATCTGCTCAGACTTTTTTAAGACTATGGTTGGAATAGATAAGTTATTTAAATCAAATGATAAAACCTGTTTAAACTTATGGAGGCAGCCCATTTTGTTTTACAAGTTGTCATCTTCTATACTGAATCAATACTTTCCAATCACTACAGTGGTGTTTGGAGCAGCTACCAGAATGGTGACATCCAATCAGCTCTCCCTCTGGAAAAAAAGACTCCTGGATTTAATTTTATAGCAGTCCTGATTCTGGGTCGATCAGATCCTAAAGACTATGTAAAGTGAGAAAGTCAAGCTATAAGGTTCTTTCTGCTTACAAGGTTCTACACACCTAATATTTAGTAATCTATTAAAATATCTTTCACTAAAAGGGATGTAATTGAATGGTAGAATTCTTACATAGCATATTCAGGACCCTGGGTTTCAAATCCTAGAAATGCAAACTACATAAACATCATCCATGTCTATTATATAAATGATTATTTTTGCAGACTTTTATACTCTGCAGTTAACACAACACAAGGACAAGAGTAAACACAGATATGTCCCACTCTATGACTTTTATGTTCCAGAACTTAAGGTTCTATTACAATCTTCCTACTGAAGACTACAAAGCTGTTGGTCTTATAACGTTTGAAGATTAAAGGGGGATACAAAGCCTTCTTAAGGCACTGGGCTTAACACACTAGCTCAAATACAAGTACAACAATCCTAGGCCTTGAAAGTATCAGCCTTTACCACAGTGCCTGTGTGTATCAATATTTCAAATGATTCCCATGATGTACCAGTATGCTCTACATTCTGGCTGAAAAAATACTACCACTTAAAAGGAATAAAACTACTATGATTGCAATAACAGCCAGTGTAAAACCCCACAGGTGCTTTGTCTGAAACTTACTACACCCACCTAGTCTACAGATAGTTTCTCTGAAACATTAACCTGCTTGGCTCACAAATTAGTAATTGTTTAGGCTGCTCATTGTACAGCAGACTTCAGTTAGTGCATATATACTAAGCTATATAGTAAGCTATAGACAGACTGGTCACAGAAAAAAAATGCAGCAAGGACAGTTCTTCACTTCAACTATTAATTACCAAACAACACAACTAAAAGATAAACTTTAATATTAAAAACATGGACTGGAGAATTTTCTTCAAAAATTTAATTTTTTTCCAAAGTGACTTCCAATAATAGGTTATATAAGCAAAAAATATTAAAGGAAGGAAATCCATTTCACTTAAAATTTGATAAGTAAAAATGTTGTACATACCATCAAACATGTTAAATAACAGACATGGTATGATTACGTCAGCTTAATCAGATATCTAACACATACTTAAACCTCTTGTTTTGAAGATAATATCAAGTTCATGAAAGAATCTCAAAGAATTTTATATATGTCATTAATTCCCATAAAACCTTGAGAAGTGTGGCAAAAAGCCAATGCTCCAAATAGTATAAATGAGAGGTACAGCACAAAAACAATATGTCAGAATTATTCAGCAAGGAAAAAAAAAACTTAAGAAAGAAAGGATTAGGCTCCTAATTAAGCTTTGTCACCTCACTATTATGAAGCTACTTTTCAGTAGCTGAAGGGCAAAGAACTGCAATTCATCATGACAGAAAGTCATCTCAATTCCACGTATTTAAGACCTTACAGTATGTTTAATAGTGTGGGCTCCGCTCTTCTTCACAGAAATTAAAAGCACTGATTGTAAAACTAGAGGAACACCAGACAGTGAACACCCAGAACTCCAGAGCAAAAGCTAAAGTCCATTGCCAGTCCTGGATAAAATATGAGCCATATTCAACACAGATGAAACTTGTGTGAGTTTTCTTTAAAACCAGTCTGAAACCTGATGTGCTGACAACAATTTTCTACTTTCTGATAGATTTATGAAGAAGAAACAATGCACAGTCATTTCAAACCATCACCTAGACAGCTGCCACTAAGGAATGATCAGCCTGGGACAAGAAGCTAGGCTATAAGATTGAACCAAGCTGAGGAATGAGCTAAAGTCAGGCTGACACACAACAGGTGAAAGAAACTGAAGCAGGCAACTCCGGGGTAGGCAAGGATTAGCAGCAGTAACTCTTCCAAAGATGCACTCATGTGGCCTGACTGCATGTTTCATGATAATCCTGCATATTCCACTTAGAATCACCGAACCAGCCTAGACTTGAAAGGAAACTTAGAGGTCATCCATTATAAGGCCTAGTCAGAGGCCTCTTTTTGTCTCTTATTCAATTGTAATGATGTCCAAGATTTCTACTTGAACTTCCACGATTACAGCAACTCTACTTCTGAGTAGGGCTAATTGGTAGAAAGTCCCTTATTGTTCATTTCTTGTAGGATAAATACATCTCTGCTTTCCAGAGCTACACAATGGAAATGTCAGTGCTTTCTTTATAGAACAGGTCTAATACTAAAAAAAAAGATGAGAGGCTTGCCCGTTACATTTCATTTGCAGTATGAGCTCATCCAACCTGCCTCCAAAGTCTTTGGTTCACTCATTTATTAAATTACCATCTAAGAGAAAAATTAACAATAGCAACTAATCTTTCCTGATCACTTACTAAGGATCAAGAATTACATTCACAGTAATTCTTACCAGTGCTTCACATTTAATAACTTAATGTCTCCCAGGAAACACAATGCATGTATTCTGTTAATTCCAATTGTATTGCCAAGGAAATTAATACAGAATAATTAAATAACTTTGCCCTGTCTTTACAGATAATAGATAATAGTATGACCTCCCAAAGGAGTTTTCTTATGTTCAAAAAAGCCCAGTGTGGTGAAAAAGAAATAATAACCATCACTCTTACTTTTTGCCACAGCTAGAAGAATTGCTACAAACAGTATTCTTCAGTACAGAGTCAAAGAATCTTACCACATCATAATATAGGCGACCCTCAAAGTGAACAATCTCTAATAAAATATTTAAGGGCATGGTTGCTATGTAAATCAGAGATCCCCAATTCTACCTGCATTCAGTTCACATTGGTCTTGCCAAACCATAAGAACTCTATGAGAAAGCCTTGCAGGTCATTTAACAAAAATCAAATTATATGATCTGTTTACTAAATTTATCAAAGGTAGAAAAACAAAATTGGCTGATCCTAAATTTCTTGTTTTCTTAGAAGTGACAGTTGTGGTGGCGTTACAATAAGGTTACATATTGCTTGGAAAAGTAGAAATCCTATGGCAAGAAATTTTAAAGAAAATTTTAAAGAGTTCACATACTTTAACCCAGAAATACCACTTTTAACAACACCCTCCAAGGAAATCAGCAGCAATGAAAACCAAGACTCATGTAAGATGCTAATTGTGGTACTATTTCTATTATAAAGACTACAAACAACATGTCCTCAAACAGGAGTATGAATAAATTACTCAACATCTACCCACACATATTTGTGTGCAAACATACATACATACATAGAAAAATATTCTGGTAAACATACATGTGTGCACTATGTATATACAAACAGGCAAATAAAAATTAATTTTTAGATTATGAGTAAATATTATTTCTCTTTTTTCTGTATTTTCTAAGTGTGCCACAATGAACATGTATTAATCCTATGGCCATAGAAAAGAAAAACTATGGTGATGAATCACAGAGAGCTGCTAATATTCAATTACTTTGAACTTTTCAAATGTTGTTTCATGGAATCCAAACTAATATAAACTGAAAAGGTTAAAAAAAGTTAACAACACCATTTTGTTTGTTTTCAGTAAAGTAATAGTGATCCTTGGTGACTGCTGTAAAAAGCTACAAAACTACGGAGACTTGGGTTACATGTCTCTTCTGTCCCCTTTCAGAAAACAGAATCAACATCTTCTATATTCAGTCTTCCAGAGGGAAACCCTTCGAGAAAAAAAATCTGACATGGTTATATAACTGGCATCCCAAAGGGCAAATTATGATTGATCCTCCTCTTTTTTTTTTTTTAAAGACACTGAAATGTTCGTCACCTTTTATTGTAGAAGGTGCTAAATATCTAAGTGCTGCTTGCTCCTGTTTATTAGGAACACTATGAAACACAGATTGATGTTTCTTGATGTATACCTCTACAACTTCCATCTCAATGTGATCAAAAAGTTCTGAGTTACTCTGTTTAAGTGGAGTGATTTTTTTCACTTGCTTTATTTAATATTTTATTTATTTACATTCCAGATGCCATCCCCCTTCCCCAGTCCACCCCCCAATTAATCCCCTATCCCATCCCTCCTCCTCCCTTTTTGACTTTATACTGTTTAAATTACATGCAAGTATTAAGGTCAGTTCTAGGTTGAGGAACTAGCAAGTGGAGTGATTTTTTTTAAGTATGAAAAATCTCAGAACACTTACTACACAGAATCCCTCAGGGATGACCTATAGTCATTTCATAACCATAGTTTCCTTCATAGATTGTATAGCAAAGGTAAGGCACCACATTAGGAACCACAGCCATCTTGAGCATTCTAGGATGAGACATAATACATAGGGAGATGGAATTTGTAAAATAACTCTTCGTTACTTGAAATATTCTCACCTACGTGGACTTTGATGTCCACTTGACAATCTAGTTATGGTTTTCATTATCGCTGTGATAAGGAGATGGCAACCTTTTATGGAAAAAAAGAAAAGGAAAAGGAAGCTCTCCCATCCCAAAGGATTAATGAGTTGACTGCAGGAAGATTTCAAGTTCTGTTGTCCCATAGCAAACCACTTTTGGGCAGTTGTTCTCAACCCCTTTGTGGGTTGAAGGATCCTTTCGCAGAGGTTGCATTATCACATATTTACATTAAAATTCATAACAGTAGTAAAATTACAGATATGAAGTAGCAACAAAAATAATCTTATAGGTGGGGTCAGCACAACATGAGGAACTGTATTAAAGGGTCACAGCATTAAGAAGGTTGAGAAGCACTGCTCTAAAAGTGTCAGTTACATAAAGAGGACTGAGCTATGTGAATGATTAGAAATCAGTTACCTTGCAAGTTAGTGACTAGGGTCAAATTAGAACTCCCTCTATACCCTTCTAAGAAAGGTATGGCTAAGAAAGAAAAAGGTCATAGCTATAGAATCAAAATTTTTTTTCCTTATCAAAACCCAAACAAAATACTGTTATAAATTTAGATTACCAGAATGTTTTTAAGCAATTTATGTAGATTGTAGTTCATGTTTGTAGTTTTTCTGACTATTTAAATTAAACCAAGCAGTTCCTTATAATTCGTAACTTACAAAATTTAATTTTTAACATTCTGATTTCATTGGGTAGATGTTGAATACTGTATTCATACTCCTGTCGGAGGACATGTTGTTTGTAGTTTTTATAATAGAAATAGTACCACAATTAGCTAGAAAACGAAATCCCCAAAGATATACTCCTAGCCCATGCTCCTCTCCAAGTTCACCTGCAAAACATCATCTCAAACTTCTCTAAAACAAACCCTAACGATGACCTAATAATCAATCAATAACAATGAGAACTATCCTATAGACATGGGTTATCTTTCTCTAACTTCCAGGTAGTGTTTTACTTTCTCCTTTTTTAAAAATATACTATATTCACATGCTAAGGTCTGTGCCTTTACTTTCCCTCCACCTCTACTTCTAATGGAGTCTTCAACCGCTCTACATAGTCTTACTTCTGTATCCTCAGGACTCAATACTAACTCTACCACAGGCAAACCACAGGACTGATGTGAATTTGGCCACTAAAACCTTCAATTTTAACAAAAAGCTCTCAATTGAAATGCGGTAACAAAAAAAAAAAAAAATCTGTTCTAGTCTTTTCAATGACTGTATCATAAAGTAGTTACCAAGTATAAAGAATGCAAATATTGATGTCTATATTTCCTGTATTTCAGAAGGGTGGTACAGATGTGAGAAGCCATGTTCATTTTAGCCACTCAAGATAAAGAGATCTTGGCAATTTACTTAATCCCTTTGAGACCTTATTCTCATTTGTAAAAGGGATAATATCCTCTACCCACAGGGTTGCAGGGGATTAAATGAAACTGAGTAAGTTCTCTATGTGGATAGTGGGCTCCCAGCCAGAAGCTTCCTAGCCTCTACTTCATCCAACCAGGCTATCTTTGCCAATCACCTGATTGCTCTTATATATTTTCAGCTCTTATATATTTCCATAGGTCACAAGAAAGCACTTCGTCTTACATCTAATCAAAAACTCAAATTTCCTTCCCTTCCATCTCTTTCCCTTGTCACTTCAGATCCTATCATAAACTGCCAATATCAGGCTTGCAACTTTGGCTCTTAAGAGAGCCTTCCTGCATTAAATGTTTAAAAAAAAAGAAAAACTGAGATGAACTGGAAGATAGTCAAGCTCCTGATTATATATTTCTTAAGATGTAAGCATAACAGAATTCAGGAAGTAAGAACACTGGTTTCTGGAAGGAAACTTTATATTCCCCATTAAATGAATGTTCAATCACAGGCAGTATGGTGAAAACACCAGCAACCCATCACCATCACCTACAAGTGCAAAGGTAACAAGAAACTGGGAGAACAAAAAGGCCACCTCTTATTAACCCAGCCAAGCAACTCTGCTGCCAAAACACAGTTCACTTAGCCCCCACTCCCAAACTAATTAGTTCCAAGAAATCATGTCACTTGGCATGACTGAGAATGAGAAAAGCTAAACATGAATCTTACACAAAGTAAAGAAACAGTAACAGAAAAGAAAGTCTCTAAATTCTGCCAAATTTATAACATAAAACTAATTGGAAAAAACCCTGGAACTCCTACTGTGTTGAGCATTAAAAACAATTAGGATAGAAAAGACAGGAAGGCAACAGACCCTGTTAACAAGAAAGCATGGCTTGGTAGCTTCAACACATTAAGAGACCAAAGATAAGACAGAGGATAGATGGTATGTACTAATTTCCCCCTTTCCATGCAAGAAACAAATTACCCACACAGGTACACTTCATTATACTGCATGCAAAAAAATAAAGCACTGTTTCCGGGCAACAAACACTTTAGGAGGTTAATATTTACTGTGTAGAATCCTAAAAAGTCAGTGAATGTCTTGGAATTTGACCGCACAAACTTGCGTCACTGCATTCTTTTGTGTCAGACTGTTTAATTATCTTCAAGACTTAGCATAATTGGAGCCTTAGTCTAAAAATAGGCTATTTTTTCCTTTGCAATCTGATTGGTAAATAAAAGTTAGGGGAGTTTTTATCTCCTTCATTTGTTTTAAACAACTCCTTGCTTCTGCTAATCAAGCAAAGATTACATGAATATATTTTCTGGATCTATTTGTTTATCCTGCTAAAGGCAAACAAACTATGACCTTCACAATTATACCAGGTAGAAGTGCCACAGACAAGCTACACAAACACATGTTCAAGATTTCAGGTGTGGACATCAATGACAACATTTAACTCCATAAGACATAATGTGACAGAAGGAAGCATTCCTCTGCTTTCCTCATCTTTTCATCTTTACACCCTTTCCCAATCTTCTTCCTCTAAGAATTTCCTTCCAAGGCATGGCAGTGATGGCACACAAGGCAGAGGGAGGTAGATTTCTGAGTTCAAAGCCAGACTGGTCTAGAGAGCAAGTTCTAGGACATCCAGAACTACACAGAGAAACCCTGTCATTCATTCATAAATAAATAAATAAATAAATAAATAAATAAATAAATAAATGTTTTTTAAAACCGAAATTCCATTCCAAGGCCTCATCCATTATAGCCCTTCCATTTTTCTTATGATTGGTGAAAGGACTGAGGAAATAAAAACAATCAAGTAACAGTAAATAACCAGGACACATGCTAACACAGTCCACAACCTTTCACATACAAATGGCTGCGAGCACTGTGACTATATGATACTATTTTTTCCTACTTTCTAATACCTCTGACATAGATGAACTCTAAGAAAGCAGAAGCAATATACTGCAGCAGTTAAAACTGGACCAACTGCACTCACTAGTCCTGGGTCTTTAAACATGACATTCACACCTTCTGTACTCAGTTTCTTCCTCTTTAAAGCAGGGTTTGGGCCAGGAAGACAATTCAGCAAGTTAAAAACAAACAAACAAACAAACAACGCCCTGTACAAGTCTGAAGACCTAAGTTTGATCCTTGCAGGCACAGCAGACCTCCACAAGTGCACCAGGGCACATCCTCCCCCACCTCAATAGTAAATCAAATAAAATAATAATAAAAAAATAAAACAATGTTAGCAGCACAAAATTCCATACTAAGCTGCCTCATTATCAAATCCAGAGACAACTCAATTAAGAAGTGGTTCCTATAGTTATTCAACCCTATTTAGAAGAGCAAGATAAAGCTTTCATCAAAAGGGTAGGTGAAGAACAGGCAGGACAGTAGGAAATAAACAGCCCTTACCCATACAGATTTTCCCAGTTCAATGTAACTTAATAAATAAAAACATTTTCTTCTCCATCCCATCTCCACAATCTTCAATAAATATAAGATACATTTAAAGAAACTATTTTTATCAATCTCACAATAAAATGACTTTTACATTTTGTGCAAATAGAGAAGGGGTTCTGGACTAAACTTATTTGTTTCAGTAAAGTTTTATTGTTAGTGTAAAGAACTTAGAATGGTATCAGATGCCGGGCGGTGGTGGCGCACGCCTTTAATCCCAGCACTTGGGAGGCAGAGACAGGCGGATTTCTGAGTTCGAGGCCAGCCTGGTCTACAGAGTGAGTTCCAGCACAGCCAAGGTTATACAGAGAAACCCTGTCTCGAAAAACCAAAAAAAAAAAAAAAAAAAAGAATGGTATCAGATAATGAGCAAATGCTGAAGATATTATTGTTATTATTAATTTAGTCTAAATATTTACCAGTTACATATGGAGGGGAAGAGGGAGATCAGATCTTAATTCTCTTAATAAATTTATCATAACTGTCACCAAATTTAAGTCAAAGGTGACACTGAGGTAAGGGGAGGAATTACTAACATCCCAAAATGAGAAAGAACAAGCTATGAGGCATTAGCATAAGACCTGACTATTTCTTCATTTTTCCCTGCTAATATTTATCTCCAGATAATTTACAGTGATTCAAATTACTAGGAGTCCTAGAAGAATGAGACACCCTGTGCTGGAAAAGAGCTCCAAAGTATGATTATAACAATAACATTAATGTCAAGAAGTTTCCTGCTATTGGTCTTTTCTCAATACTTATAAATTCACTATGAAAGCATCAAACAACCAAACATGAGGACAGTGATGTTCAAGTGTAATGGCATATACAAAGCACTTAAAAGGTTGAGGAAGGAAGATCATGACTTTGAGACACCCTGGGCTACTTAGCAAGATCTATAATAGTGAATAACAATAATATCTAAAAGTATCAAAGAAGACCCAGAAAGCAAAGGAACTTTATCAGTAAAGTCTACTGAGCTAGAATTTTAAAACACTAACTGATGTAAGCAATCCTGTTTCAAAAATCAGAATTCCCTCATGTCTAGTTGACAGTCTGTCTTCTATGACTACCAAAAGTTGTACTCTAAAAGTAAAAGCCAATCACTAGGTAATTACTTTCTAATTTTCAAGAAAAGTAATTTTTAGACAATAAGCATCAAATCCTCCACTCCGAAAATTCTGTAACATTCAGTAATGCTGCTATAGGTGTGGAGAGACCAGAGCTAAACAACTCAGCTTCTTTAATTAGCACAGTTAGTCCTTGCCATCCTTCAATCCATACTCAGAGCTACAAAAGACTCTAATCCAAAACAAAGCATTTCTTTTTTTTTCTTCAGTTCCTTTCAGTACCAGACTTAATCACCTGTGTCCACTAACCATAAGACCTGGCAACTTATGTCAAGAGTTACCACCTTTCTTCAGCAATCTGAAAACCAAAGTTCAGAAACAAAAGGGAATGAACAAACACAAACCACGCAGAGAGCAGGAAGTAGAGGCAATTAAAAGAAGTACCAACAAATGACATACTGAGTGCCAAGGTTTGTGCTAGATGATGAATTGGAAAAACACACTACCCAGCCCAATGACACTCTTTCTAGTAAAAGGAAGATAAACAAAAACAAATCAGTCAGTGATGACAAAATAGGAATAAAGCAGGATGCTGAACAAGAACAATGATTACAACAGAGAAACTCCCACACTAGCACACAAAGAAGTAAGTACAAGAATGTTTGCTTCCCTAGTAGTCGAATACTAACCACAATCTGAATAACTGGTAGAGACAGAAAAATAGACTACAAAACATTCACAGGATGGATATCTGTAGGTCAGTTCAAATGAATGATCAATCTATATGTAGCAATAGGGTAACATTTTAAAAGTACATAAATGAATATGCACCTTCCAAGCCAAATGACACCATAGCACTTACATAAATTAAGTGAATATATTCATAGGGAGTAAAAGCATACAAAATACTAAGATTCATAGTAATACCATAGTATTAAGTGTCCTCAAGAAGGAAAAGATGCTAGAAAACAGTATACAGAAGACAATAAGGACCCATAATCTTATTTAAAATATATAAACCAGCTATGAAAAATATTAACATGTATTAATTCTAGAAGATGAATATATATTTATTTCCTTATGAAAATAGTTGAAAATGGAGCTGGAAGGTCGGCTCCAGAGTTAAGAGCACTGACTTCTCATCCAGAGGACCCAGGTTTGATTCCCTGCACCCACATTAACAGCTCCCAATGATCTGTTAACTCTGGTCCCAGGGGATTCAACACCCTTTTCTGGTCTGCAGGTACCAGGTACACACATGGTACATAGATATACATGCAGAAAAAACACCTATACACGTAAAAATAAATTAACTTCAAAAAGAAGTTGAAAAGAAAACCATTTAATTTTTAAAAATTAGACATGGGGATGAGTTAGATGAATCTATCAAAATCAGTAGTCAAAGAATTCACCAAAAAAGGGACACCTAAAGGTAAGACCTGAAGATAAAGGCCACTCTGCATCAAACTGGGAGGAGCTTTCTAGGCAGAAGGAATCAGTTAAAAAAAAGGATCTATGTGGAAACAGAAGAGACCATGTAATAGAATTCAAGACTAGTGCTGCACATGGGTGGACTGAAGCTGGAGTGTGGGTGAAGCAGGGAGGTCATCAGCTATGCAGCACAAAAAAGGGCGGTGAAGCAAATCACATAGAACAATGGAGTTCAATGGGAACTAAAAATGGGAATTTACTGGAAACTTGAAGGTACAAGTACAATTTAAAAATGGCTCAACATTGCTGTATTGAGACTGGATTCAAGGGGCCAAGAAGAGAAGACAGTACCAGGAGGCTTCTGTAATGATGCTGGTCAGAAAAGACTGTAGACCGGTAGACTGACCTATAAAGAAATCAGATGATCTGAATATTTTTGCTGGATCTTGAGCTTGGGATAAGGAAGCAGTAAGAAAGAACAATTTGTTGGATTTGTGGATCTAAAAATACTTAGTGCTTGCCATTCTGTACATTCTACTTTAAAGCATTTTACTACATGCTACTAACCTAATGGCCTTTTGTTGTTGTTGGTTTTGTTTTTCAGGTTAGGGTTTGTCTGTGTAGCCTTGACTGTCCTGAACTTATGCTGTAGACCAAGCTGGCCTCAAACTTAAGAGATCCTTCTGCCGTGCCTCCCAAGTGCTTTGACTAAAGGTGTGCACCACCACTGTCCAGCTTACTGATGGATATTTTAAAAGCATTTTAAAAACTGATTTAACAAAATGGAATGAACAAACTCATGAACTGGTAAGAGTGAGTGAATTAGTATAAATTCAAGCTGAAGGCATTAAATGACTGACTAAGGAAGATTAGGTTAAATCAATCATATAAAGTGAATTTTGGAGAATAGTAAAAGAGAATACATAGAAATTAGTGGTGTAGGTAGACTACTAGTGCTGTAGGTACTAAAAACACAAGCAATGGCAAGGGAAAACAGAATTTTAAAATATTTTAGCAAGTAACAACACAAACTGGCCTTTTTAGAACAGATAGTTAAATGTTCAGAAGAAAGAAATATGTAGTTGGAGGTAGGAGAAGTGAGGGCATATGTGACCGTAAAAAAGGAGTTAATTGTCTAATCCCAGCACTTGGGAGTCAGAGGTAGGCAGAGCTTTGCAAGAGCTTGGGAGACAGACGCCTAGCTGGTCAACATACTAAGTTCCAGACCAATCATGCCTACACAGTGAGAGCCTGTCTTAAAAAAAAAGATATTTATAATCTATCAAATACTTACTTAGAACTATGTATGACTAACATAGTACTATTAATAATTATTAACAAATTAATAGTTTTATTAACAAGGTATTAACAAATATTACCTATGCTGGCTTGACACAAACACAGACATAACAGGATTAAGGGACCCTCAACTGAGAAAATACCCCTACCAGACTGGCCTGCAGACAAGTAAGTCTTTGTTATTTTCTTGACTGATGATGTGGTGGAACCCAGCTGACTACAGGTGATGCCTCCCTTGAACAGGTGGCCCTGGGTTGTCTAAGAAAGCAAGCTGAACAAGTCTAAAGGAGGCAAGCAAGGAAGGCTATTCCTCCATAGCCTCTCCTACTGTTCCTGCCTCCAGGTTCCTGACCTGCCTTACCTTATAATGGACTACAACTATAAGCTGAAACAAACTGTTTCTTCCCAAACTGCTTATGGTCATGGTGTTTTTACCACAGTAATAAAACTCTAAGTAAGACATTACCTCATTTAATTCTTCAACAAACTCACTGGGCCTTAAGACATCCTTATTAAAAAGGGAGGCTGAGGTTCAGAGAAGTTAAATAGTTCATCAGTAGTTCTAAACCACCCCAGGAAGAATCAGAGGCAGGGCAGAGAAAGCACTGACTCAAAGAGCAGGGTGTAAGGCCCCTGGGGTAGAGCCTGGGTTGAAGCTCAGCCCATCAGTTAACTTGCTCCACAATTTACTTTCCCTCACTCTAACTTCTCAGGTATAACCCAAAACCTTCCAATTTCTTCATAGAGCAATTCAGCTTCACTGTCATGGCTCCCATCAAAGTGAAACAGGAACAGAAGATATCAATCACCTCCCAGTCCCTAATATGATGGAAAAATTTCAAAGCAATTGTTTGCTGCTTTTTTTGTGACAACTGACCACTACTTACCTCCATGAAACAATACTACCTCTTCCTACATTTAACACTTCTCTGGCTACGTTTTATTTAAAATCTTAATTCTAAGCCCTCCCTCCTGCCACCAGCAACAAGTTATAGACCCTTAGGACTGAGTCCTACATCTACTATTTTCTCCTCCCAAAATAATTTCACCCATCATTTCTCTTTACATAACTCTCAAACATACATCCAGGCACTATAAACTTAACATATCCATTACAGAGATCAGTTGGTTAAGAGGAATAAATTCTGACATTCTATAGCACATACGGTAACTATGGTTGACAAGAATTAACTAATGTTCCAAACTACCTAGTAGAGGATTTTGAATGTCCTCAACACAAACAAATGATAAGTATCATCAGTTATAGAGAGTACTAACAGTCCTGTCCTGATCATTATATACATAAACTGAGATATCATTTACTTCATAAATATGTTCAATATGTCAATTAAAAATAAGAATATTTCTTAAAAATTAACATGTCCAAGATTAAACTCTTCATTGTTCCTTCTCCTTGTCCAATACTTTATTGAAGGGTCCCACAAATTCACCTACAGAAAACCAGAAGCTGACTTTAGTGTTCTATTCTACTCTACACTCTACATCTAATTCAGCAAGCCTTTGAAATCTATAATTTTTAGTTTCTGAAATTATAATTAACATCATTTCTCTACTTCCACTTCCTCCCCCACCCTCCCTAGTATCCCTTGCTCTCACAAATTTACAGTCTTTTTGTTTGTTGTTACATATATTTCCTCAAAGAAGCTTCTCTTTGCAACAGAGACCATTATTGAAAACCACAATCCAAAATGCAGAAAACACGACATGTTGTGGTACTCAGTCTCAACTGATATATCTATAACACAATTCCTGTGCCTAAGGCTCAGACACCATTATAAAAGAGTCTAAGAAGAACTGGAAGATTGTTGCAAGACTGTCACATAGAAATGTCAGAGAGATTGGCTACACCATTGGAGTCTCATCCACATGGTTGCCTAAACAAGACCTGAACTTCATTTTGTACTAGTTGTTTTGCTTTTACCTCTTATATCCCACCCTCATCCAGGCTCCCTGTCTGATTTTTCTTACACCAGTGCAGTTACTAATATATCTTGTATAGAATATTCTGATAATAAGCCTACCAATCAGTTTCCATTCCTCCAGTCTTTTAAGATTCATTTTTATTTTATATATGAGTATTTTTGCCTGCATCCATGTGTGTGCACCAATTACTTGTAGTGCCTACCAAGAAAGACATAGTATCCCCTAGAGATAATGCTATATATAGATGGTAGCGAGACACTATGTGGGTGCTGGGAATTGGACCTGGGTTCTCTCCAAGAGCCATCTCTCCAACCCCTTGTTACACTATTTTATTTAAAATTTGTCAGACAATATATTTGATCATGTTGTCTCCTCGAACTCCTTCCACATCTATCTTAGCTAGGGTTTTACTGTTGTGAACAGACACCATGACCAAGGCAACTCTTATAAAGGACAACATTTATTTGAGGATGACTTACAGGTTTAGAGGCTCAGTCCATTATCATCAAGGTGGGAACATGGCAGCATCCAGGTAGGCATGGTACAGGATGAGCTGAGGTCTACATCTTCATCTGGGCTGATAGTGGAAGACTGACTTCCAGGCAGCTAGAATAAGGGTCTTAAGCCCACTCCCACAGTGACACACCTACTCCAACAAGGCCACCTCCTAATAGTAGCACTCCATGGGCCAAGCATATACAAACCATCACATAGAGCTAACCCATCTCCCCAACTACCCAACTTCATGTTATCTATCTCTTTTAAAAAATTAGTATCAAAACAAAAAAATGAGATTTAAAAATGCCAAAATGGAACAAAAATAAAAATAAAAAGGAGACACAAAGACAGGCACACGTACACACACAAAATGGACTTCATTTTGTGTTAGCCAACTACTCCTAAGCTTGAAATCTGTCCTAGAGTGTGACTGATAGTCCCTTGGAGAACACCGATTTACTCTTTCCCAGCAGATATCACTGCCAATAGCTTCTTGGTTGGGGGTGGGACTTTGTGCTCATTTCCTCTTCTCAGTGCTGGAATTTTGTCTGGTTTGAATCTGTACTGATCTTATATGTGTTTTCCGTCTCTATGAGTTGATAGCAACCCTGCTGTATCTGGAAGATGCTGTTTACTTGAAGTCATTCACTACCACTGGCTCTCAGAATCTGCTTCTTCATCCACACTGATCCCTGAGCCTCAAAGGGAAAGTTTTGATAAAGAAATCCCATTTAGGGCTGAGTGCTCCATGGTCTTTCTGCACATTATCCAATTGTGGGTCCCTGTGTTAATTCCCATCTACTGCAACCTTCCAATTCAACCATACTTCCAACACCTACCCCAAGATCTCTGCACATGGTAGCTCTCATCCTTGAATGTTTGTTCTTAAAATTCTTTACTTAGCTCACTTTGATCCACACCCTAGCTCTCAGCTCAAGTGCCCTGGACTCAGGATTCTTCTACTTTTTCATTCCATGTTAAGATCATTGCTATCAGCATTTATGTTCCTTTTCTTTGCTTTTATTTTTTTCAGTGTGGCATAGATGTTCATTTGACAAACTGACTGATGGCTCTCACCTACCATAACAAAAACTCCCTAAGGACTCTCACCTACCATAACAAAAACCCGTAAGGACAAGATCTTGAATACTTAAAACTTAACCACTGTCTCTCCAACACCAGCACCAGTCTACACAGGACAATGAAGTAAACTAAGATAAAATACTCTGTATGTGCAGCCTACTAAGAAATTATCATCTTCGCCTATCACTCACTGACAAGGGACTGAATCACCCGCTCAAAGCCACAGCCTGCAAAAGAGTGAGTACCCTAGATGTCTATTCCAAAGCTTTCTTAGTGCATTTCTGTTTGGATTTTTGTACCTGCACAAATAAACAAGATTATCCTCTTGTTTATTAGTAAGTAATCATGTGTCTAGCCTCCCAAGTTCTTGAATTTTTTATCTCAAGCCTGTGGGTCACAAGCAATGTCATTTGTCTCTATTTCCCCACGGTACATATTCAGCAAATATTACTTCAAGAATTTCTGGCTATGAGACAAGAATGAGTAACTGAATTAAGTATATCCAGTCTAAGTCCCCCTTCTAAAAACAAGTTATTTTGTTTTCCCAACCAGAACACCACTGAAGAAAAAATATCAAGATTTTTTCCCTGTGATGAAATTACCAGCTGTCCATTGTATCATGCCACAAAATCCAGTGGAAATAGAACATGTACCCTATACTAGAGACCAGTGTTTAGAAATATGGACAATGTGCATTATTAATAGCCTATGAGCATATTCCTCTCCCCAACTATCACCCTCTTCCAAGGGAAAACACACTACCCTCCTACACTGAAATGTAGCTGCTTCTATGTTAGCAGAGCAAAAGGCCCCTGAAATAAATATAGACAAATGTCTGAGACTTCAACCTATGAATGAAATTCAATATCTTTGTTCCATTCTCATCCCCAGTCAACATTTAGCATTAAGGGAAATAAATTCCATCGCTTGACTCAAAAGATAAACCTTATTTTAATTGTAAAAAAGGCAAATAAAAATGGTAATTACTAATCCATATATATATATATATATATCAGTAGTGAGAATTCCAAAGATGGTAAATAAGCCATTTCTAGAAATCACTTGTGCTTTGCTGTTCTTTTGAAAATATGAACAGTGATTTACTTTACTGTTATAGTCTACTTCATATTGCTTTGTCCAAGGGGAGGAGACTGTCAAAGGAAAATTTTAGATTTTGAGAATCTAATACATTCAAGATTAAAGGGGATACAAGCCAATTCAACCACAAAAAAAGTAATACAAAGTAAACAAGGACAGCTGTACAATTCAATGCTAGCACTAAATTTCAAAGTATAAGATCTCAAAAAGAACAACTATAAAGGGCCCAAGAATCTCTGGCTTAAAAATCAAACCACTACACACACACACACACACACACACACACACACACACACACACACACACGCGCGCGCGCGCGCGAATATACTGCTATCATTGCTTTCTCAAAGTCCCAACTTATCAAGCTCAGTTCATTGTAATTTAACACACTATTCATGATCTGGCAAAACAACACAAGGCTCATACTGTCCAGTGAAATTAGTGCTGCTCAGTTGACCAGACGTGAGTCATAAGCACAACAAACTTAACCTAGAGGTACCTATAATGGGCCTGATTATACTGTTGTGAAAAGCAGTTAGCATCACCAGAGAGTACAAGATGTCAAAAAATAGCAATAAACATATTCTGTGTGGCTGAAGTAAGGAGAAAGTATAGTGCCACCATATACATTACAGATGCAAACACACACTGGCATCTAACTCATTTGGGGCTGGGTCACAGGAAATTCTCATGGTTGTTGAGTGTTGCCATGTCATCCATAAATTTTATATGACAGATAAGGAAAGAAAAGCTTATAATGAAGAAAAGGTTGATGCTTTAAATTTTTACAAATCTTATTACTTTAATTGACTTAACTACAATTTGTGAAAAGAAGAGGGGGTATGGGAAAGGAAAATATTGTATGTCACTCACTCTTTTCTTAAAAGTGGTATTACCCAGGAAATAATCTGTATAGACTAACTATAGAAACAGACAATTAAACCCTACACTAGTTTCTATGCTACTGGTGAACAGTAGTTAATAACTTCATACTTTTCTTTTTGTCTTTTAACAAGGAGGGAATGGCACTTTTGAAATCATTACTGCTCTGTCATCTTGGTTTGCTGCCAAAGTAAGGAGCTTTAGAACACCTGTCAAATAACACACAGCTTGTAAAAAAGAAACATATACCAAAATAGGCTGATATAAAATGTTCACATATGCAGAAAATGGTACGAATTTATATTAACAGAGTCATTCATTGTAAAGAAGGTTGGAGAAGAAAGGAAAAGATTTCCAAGGTCATGGTCTATGTGATTTGAGTCAATGTAATGAAACTTAATCTTAGAGATCAGTGACAATGACAGTCAATCTGATACAATTTCTCTCTTACCCTTATCCACATTCCAATGGTTTCTGTAATTCAAAGGGCAAAATATCAAAGCAAAAATATTCCATTTGTACCTCCTACAAATGTACAGGGTACCCGTTTTTTGTACAGAGTATCCTGACTATTCTTATAAACTTAAAATAGGCTTAAATATCTAGACTACATAAAAGCTGCATCCTCCATTTCCACCTATTTATAATTGCAGAAACACATAGATGATCATGACCTCAGAGTGAGGGCAAACAAAGATCATTGCATGAGACGGGAATGCGTGGACATAAACACATGCAGAGTGAAAACTAGTAATAGAAAATCCAATATGTAAGTAGAAAAGGGCACAAGTTTAGACTGAAAATAGACAAATCTTTGAAAATGATCTGGCAAAAGACCCCAAAAGCAAGGAGATGCCAACCCACAATGACAATGTTAGGGCCATGCATTAATATAATGAAGGCAGATAGCAATGGGAGAGGGATTCTCTTTCTTTGACAAAGATACAAGCATATGGCCCCACAGTTGAATTCTTCAAAGCTCGGGTCAGATAAGTAAGTATGTAGCAGTCATGAAAAACTTAAGTAAATGCAAAAGAAATAAATGAGAAGGTACTTAAGTACTTCCTTGATGAAGCCTTGTCTTATACTCACAAACCCAGATCTATTTCACAAGATGACCTCAGTCAAGTAAGGCTTGAGCCCGTCTTTATCTTCCCAGGTGCCTCTAATATCATCCAGCTTTAAGATCTCCTAAACTTGTACCTTTAAAATGAATGAATCACTAGAGGAACTGATATTTAACTGTTATTAACCAGAAACTCATGCTGCATTTGTATCAAGTCTCAATTTTTTTCTTATTGGCTATTATTTTACATCATAGGGATCACTTCAAATTAGGCCTTAAATGTAGCATATTTATTTCTATAAGTGCAATATTGTGTTATATCAGAGACTGATATATATGCTAGTTGTTTATCACAATAAGCTTATGTGAAAATACACTGGTTTTGTTTTGTTTGCGGTTATGGAGATTAAAGGGAGTGTCTTGCATATACAACATAAGATCACTGAGCTACAACTACAGAAATACCTAACATTTTGTGACTACATTTCTCACCAATTATTCACAATCTTAAATCGCAGTAATCTGGACTGGACTCTTATGGGTGTTTCCAAAGCGGAGCTTCCTCTTCTCAATCTGATATTTAGCAGCATTACTTTCACCAGTTTTTAGAAAGGATACAGCAAGTGGACAAGCAAACCAAGATGTTTAGTACAGTATATCAATACAAATGATCTGCAGTTAAAATGTCACTTATTTGATGGCAAGGAATTATTTCTATACAATCTAACTGTACATAAGAACCTAGACTCTAAAAACAACTATTAAGTTTATGCTAAGAAGACTTGTATCTCATTTCATACAAATTACCACAAATTCTGAATTTAGAATTAGTAGAATACAAATAAATAAAGCATGAACTATATCTAACATGAACTATATCTGCAAAAAATGCACTAAACTGTCATTTTAATCCTTAAAAAAAAATCTCATATTAACCTCATGGGTTTTGTTTTGTTTTGTTTTGTTTTTAAATCAAGGGGTAGGTATAATACCACATACCTGTTAATACTGAACACTGGGAAGGCAGAGCTGGAGGATCATAAACTCTTAAGAAAACCAGAGATACCTTTCAAATCTCAGATTAGCATGTGCTACAGATAAAATTGTTCCAAAATAAAAATAAAGGGAGGACTGAAGAGGACCTCGGTTTCCTTCCCAGCACACACATTAGATGACTTGTAACTGCCTATAACTCAAGGGACAACTGCTGATTCTTGCTTCTGTGGGCATTTGTGCATGCATATGTGCAAGCGGGCACACATGCACACAAACACACACACAAAATTACAAATAAACCTTATTATAAGTTAAAATATGGGGGGGGGGGGAGCTTGGAGAGATAGTTCAGTGGTTAAGAGCACTAGCTACTCTTCCAGAGGTTCTGAGTTCAATTCCCAGCAACCACATGGTGGCTCATAACCATCTGTAATGGGATCTGATGCCCTCTTCTGGTGTGTCTGAAGATGGTTACAGTGTACTCATACACACAAAATAAATAATTCTTAACAAGAATGTCAAAAGGAGTCTCAGTGGCTATCAGAATTCTGAAGACAGTCTTCCTACCAAATAGTTTCCATGGGGCTGATCTGGAAAAGAAGATGCTTGACTCTGCCACATTTTAGGTAACAAAAGTATACATTTCTAAGGCTATAGTTTCACTTCAAGTTATCTATATTTAAAGAGGACCAAAACAAATAAAAGAACCTACAGTTCTTTGTCATTTTCATATCAAAGCCTCTTTGAAAAATCACAGACTCTAAATATTTTTGTGAAACTTCAGAATTCTCAAACTTGCCTTTTGCTCTACTTTAGAGGTTTTCATATGACCACTAAAAAAAAAAATAGTAAAACCTCAAAATCTATAATTTCTTATGACGAAAAGACAATTTTTCTTTCTTTCTAATACATTCAGTATAATTTCCCATATTTTCAATCATGCCTGATAATGCTTGAAATAAGTCACTCTTATATTACACAAAAATTACCTTTTGCCACAAAAGATGACAAAATTTTTGTGCAAAGCAATAAATAATATATAGTTTACACTTTGTGGTAACTAATCAACTACACAGTTTGATATGCATACAGTCAAAGACAAATGGGTATGACCGTGGTGCATTAAACTTTACTTAAAAAAATAGATCATAGGTAACAGTCTGCCAATCCCTGGAATAGAGAAACATATTCAATAGGTCCACAAAGAAGCAAATAGACAAATATAAGTAGATCACTAAGTTTTATTGCTCCTCAAAGAAATCTCCAGAAAGACTAAAGATCTAAATAAGAAAAGCCAAGTTTTGCAACATTTAGAATAAAATAGGTCAATAGGGCTTGTTGGAAAAAACATATATTTTCAGAATAAGCCTAGTTGGACAGAGAGAAAAATATCAAATATTTAATGTAAAAAGTAGAAAATTTCTTCACAATGAAGGAACATAAAATAAACTGCAAGAACAAGTCAAACTCAAACATGCTATTTTAATACAAATAACCAAAAGAGATTCAGTTTTTAAATACCTATGAAACAATAAGAGACCTGCAATGCAATAAAATCAGACATGTATATCCATGTAGGCAACCAAAAAAACAGCAGATGACCCAATACGAAAAGAAAACCGATTCAACCCCTAGTTAAGGAAACAAGAATTAAAATTACAACATAACATTTTTACTCATTAAAATCCTGATCCAGGTGTGGTGGCACAAGTCCGTAATTCTAGCATTTGGGAGGTTAAAGTAGAAGGATAGCAATTTCAAGATGGTCTGGGGAAATAAAACAAATATGAAGCAGTATGGGCTACGGAGAAAACCAGTGATAAAACAAAACAAACATCCAAATAATGATTATTTAAGTATATTTACAAATACATAGTAAGCGAAAAATTCCTCAGAAATAGATAAGTTTAAGAGTCGAAACTATGTATCAACAAGCTTCAGTCAAAACTATGTATCAATGAGATTAGTATCTGAATCTGTAACTGAGAAGTGTGCCTCTTGCCAAATATAGGAACATAGTTAGCTATTTGACAGAAGAATTTAGCTTGTTATAGCAAATTAAATCTAACACATTATCTAGTATAACCTGCTTTTAACAGAAAAAAAAATGAGAAAATGGCAATTCAAAATAATGGGTAAAGCTAACATACTAACACACCTTTAATCCCAATAACAAAAAAGAAGCGTCAGAAGAGAGTCAGTCTAGGCTGAATTGTAAGTACAGCCTACAAAGAAAGATCCTACTCAAAAATGTAGAGGGGGGCCTTTGAGAAATCCAACACTCTTTAATGATAAAAGTCTTGGAGAGATTAGAGATACAATGGGCATACTGCAACATAATAACATAATAAGAGCAAACTTATAGCCAACATCAACTTAAATAAAGAGAAACTCAAAACATTTTCACTAAACTCAGAAACAAGACAAGGTTGTCTACTCTCTCATTGCTTCTCTGTTCATAATAACGAGAAATTACAAATAATCTAGACGTCCCTCAACAAAAGAATAGATAAAGAAAATGATATATTTTATACAATGGAATATTACTCAGCCGTTAGATTAAAAAAAAGAAGAAGAGAGGAAGAAATTCTCAGGTAAATGGATGCACTAGAAAAAAATCATCCTGAGTACAGTAATCCAGACCCAGACAAACAAATATGATATATGTCTACTTATATTAGCTGTTATGTCAGTGATAACCAAGCTACAGTCTGTAGAACAACAGAGTTAGTTATAGATTAAGGGACTGAGCATGGTGGGGAGGGATAGATAGGTCTCCCTAGGAAAGGGAAATAGAACAGATAGCCAACTGAGAATAAACTCAGTGGCATCTTTGAAGGTTCCTTGTCTCAGAATGTCACATCAGAGCTTTTCCTTTTTCTTCTGCTCTTTTTACCCTCCTGTTCCTTTGCATAGATATTCTGGCTTCTAGTTTAGTGTTTTCATGAGACTCCTGAGTATATAAACAAGTAGGTCTTTGTGTCTATATCCATTTCTTGTGCTTTCTTTCGTCTATTTGTTTTGTTCTATGTGGATGCGTTAGTTTTTTGTTTTATCATATTCTATTATATTGCCTTAAAAGTCTGCTTAATTTCTAATGAGAGACAGAAACAGTGAATCTGGATGGAAGGGAAAGTGAGAAGAAACTGTGAGTAAAGGGAAGGGCAACTGTAGTTTGGAGATACATATGTATCATGTGGAGGGGAGAACTATTTTCAATAAAAGGAAAAATATCTAAAAGGAGGAAAATGAGAATAAAAATATACTCAGTCATATTCACTCACTAAAATGTTATAGAATAGTTAAAATAAATAAGTAAAATCTAAAAATGTGTCAAAGGAATGTATTTAAATTGTGATATACAGAGCAAAATTTGTCCCAATGCTTCTTTTGAAACTGTAAAAGAATAAGCATGGCATGACACATGAATACTAAAAAAAAAAAAAAAACATTGAATATAGCAAATATAAAAATGAACACATACTTGTATATTATAAAATGGAAAAGACAGTTGAGGGAAGAAAAAAAGACAACAGGATAATTACCACTGAAGAAAAGGGAAGAAAGGAGAGTCTCTAGCCATTTCTATGTTTTGTTCTTTTAAGTTAAAACAAAACTAGGCTGTATTTCATGAAAAATATTGGAAAACTGAAATATCCATTTCTTTCCAAGTAAAGGCAAAGGATCTTTAATAATTTAAAGACCCTCTTCCATTACAGACAGCAACAAGAGTCTTCTCCAGTGCCATTCCCAAGGACTCCTCACTACCACTGCTTCATCACCAAGAGAATCTCAGAAAGCCGAGCCTAGACAGTAATGGTTGCATGCAATGATTTAGATGCATTTTCTAAAATGAACAAATTTCAGTTCTGAACACAACTGAAAACCAGATCTCCTACAATTGGTCAAGAAACAGGCTAGCAATGACTCACTTTAGCCTATAGGACAGTAAAATGAAAATACATCATCTACTCCTGAACATTGCACTCAAAATTGTAATCAGAAATCCAAACCAAAAATTGTTTCTTCAAGAACACAGAAATAACAGAAGGCAGAAACAAATAAATAATAATTGAGTAAGTACTAATTATTCATAAGGACAAATATCACTATTATGTTACATGACAAGTATACTTAGAAATCATTAAAAAATGTTAAATTCCTCAAATTAAAAAAAATCATATTCAAAAAGGCAAAAATCACATACAAAACTCATTTCCAATTTTCTTCAGAGTTGCCTGTGGTACTATGACTAAGAAAGTTATGTGTTTTCATAATCAGACATATGATTTATTCACTCAATGGAATTCATTTACTAAGATAAATTAAATTAATTGTTCTCATCAATAAAACTTACAAGGCAAAAATTTTCATTTTAAACATTAAATCTATTAGATTATTAAAATCCTTTGGACAGTTTTAACCTTAATTTAGTATTTTCAAAATTGGTGAAAATCTAAGTCACTAAATGGCCTTCACATTATTGTTCACAGAATAAAATCCTTAATTGATTAATGATCTCAGGGTGTCTATCGCCATCTAGTGAACAATCACTTCAATTACTACACCATACACTTGACATCTGATACTTGTCTTCATTGTCGAAATATTTGTGCACACTCAGTATTACCCATGAAGTCTTACCGAATTTTGTTTTTATTCATCCTCACATACACACATTGGTAATAAAAGCAATTACAGATGGTATTGTTACACATTTGCTTCTAGAAGTGTCTATAAATGAAGTTTCTATATTTCTTCTCTGGAAATGCTCAATTATTTTGAAATAACTTGCATATCGTGAGGTTCCTGCATAAGATTCCTTCAACACCAACTAATTCCTCTATCATCAAGCAATTAAAACAATGGGATCGTTGAAGTATGAGGCATGAAAGATCACACCTGTGAAAAGCCAATATTGATGCCCATTTGACAGATTTTTACTTTGATCATAAATCTTTTTTTAAGAGTAGTTAGCAATTACTTGAGTATTCTAACAGACATAATACATTTACTTACAGAAATTATTAGGTCACCAGAGTCAAATCTGCATGATCTGAACAAATCTAAGCAACTAAGCACTCACAAAACCTACTTAAAAATAAAAAGGGAGTGAAGACTTTAAGACCATACCAAAATGCAAAATTTCATGCCTCCCCAGACTTTGCATTTATCTATACCCAAATAAAAACCCTTATAATTTTTTCAAAGACATGTCACCAGGTTTCCTTCTCATTCCTACTTGAACTTTAATTTAAATAGGAAGTTGAAATGCCAAAAACAATTAAGGTCTTTGGTCTACTGTATTATTTTGTCTATACTACCTTTTGAGCAAAGCACCAGTTTATTAAGTTGTCAAAGTATTGTGAAATCTCAACTTCATCCTTCCTACCTCTTTAATAACTAAAAACGCTTGAGAGCCATATGCTTGCAATTAGAGCACAAAAAGGGGCTTGGGTTCAAGGTCAACCTGTGGTATATGGTCATACACTGTCTCAAAACAACAATGAAAATCTTTAAAAACAACAGACTCCACAATATATAGGAAAATGATAGTAAAACCAGAGAATACTTCTAGATTGCCTTTCTGTCAGTGTTAGTAATATTACCACTAAAACTTTACCAATAATTTTTATTTTAGTTAAATAACTTCTATAGAAATCTTTGAAGCTTCCAGAATAAGAGTTACAGAAAGCAGGTATACTATATACTTATTGCTTCTCAGTAACTTCACATTAAAGATATAATTCCAACATTGTAGAAGGTATTGTATATAGGAAGGGTCACATGAAAAAGGAAATGAGGAAAGCAGAAACTATGAATGTGAATCCCATGATTAATTCTAGATTTGCATAAAATTCTTTTTTAATGAACTGAAAAGGGAGATTCTATATTTTACTTAAGATATATCATCACTATATTTTATAAAACAAAAACTAAAAATTTAGCTCAGTTCTATTACATATCGATCCAACAAAAAGGCAAATTTGAGTTTCAATTCCCTATTAAAAATCCAGCCAAAAGCAAACACTGCCCTTGAGATAAAATGGATTAGGGAAGTGGGAGAGATCATTGGACAAATTTGGGGCTTATCATTCTCAATAGTGCCCTTTTAAGCTTGTGGGTTTCTAAGCCAATGCAGAAAATGTAACAACAGGGATTTCTCAACAGCAAGAGGCACTCTCCAAGGGAGTAAATTGTCAACTATTGCCTCTCGTGAGAAACTTAAGAGTAACCTTGATCCAATCTCAATAGTCAACCTATGTATTATCACCCAGTTGGGGCATAGTGAGTGCATTTCCTAATACAAAAATAAGATGGTATTCTATCAGAACCCACTGGATGTGTGTGTGTGTGTGTGTATACATATACACATATATGTATATATGTGTATATGTATGTATGTATGTATACATACACACACACACACACACAGAAACAAATTTTAATAATTTTGAGGTAAACGTAGCCTAAGAATCTGAAAACATCTTTATCTTCAGCTAGCCCCTAAAATCATCTATATATTTCTTGTGTAAAAAAAAAAAATAGGGTCCATGCTATGTGTTGAAAAGGATGACTGTCTAGTAATAAGGTAGATCATAAAACAGAACTGCAATTGCAAAAGCCATTCTCTAATGGTGATCTCTAATGCAGTAAAGGACTTACAATCAGGAAGACACAGGTTCAATTTAAATAGCCACTTGTTCTCCTTTACCTCCTTGAACCTTAGCTTTCTCATCTACAAAACAGAACACTACTACATGTCAAAGGACTCTTGTGTAGTTTTGATATGATGATGCCCAAAAAGCTCTTAACACACCATTATTCAATACATGCGCTGCCCTTCTGTGACCTAAGGAACATTTCTGAGGTAAGGCTGCAAGAGAAAAGTGACTTGAAATATCGTGACTTTTGTTTCATATCACAAGTAGACTATAGTGATCAATACAATAGTCACTCTCCTCGTGTTATCCATTCAAATTTAAATTCATTTTAATTAAAATTACATAAATCTAATCACAATAACAAAAAATGAAGTGCTTCCCAGCCACTTGTGGCAAGAGGTTATTGCACCTAGATAGTACAGATAAAAATAATTTCTCCATCTTAAAAGTTCTACTGGACAGAGTTGCTAAAACCAACATTGTCCTGAAAGTGCCAAATGTGGCTTTGCAGGCCACATAAGACTTTATCCTGACTATTCAGCTCTACAACATAAATGAACAAGCTTGGCTCCACTTCAATAAATCCTGAGTTATAAAACACAGTAACAGGTTAGATATGGCCTATAAGCCAGCATGCCAAACATCACTCTAGAGTTTAGTCCAGACAACCAGTATTACCACTGTATACTATGTTTACAATTAAGTAGCCTTAAATTCACTAAAAGAAAACAATCTTAATGTACTTGACTGAATTTAATATTTAATATAACCATACTTTTACACATTATAAAAAAACTTCTACATAAAGCATTAAAGTAAATGAATTTAAAATGTTCATAAAGTGTTAGTACTTAATGGTAATTGGTCTATCATCCCCAAGTAAATATGTAACTCTAGCCATGACATAGTCCTAGAATTGTGAGCTCAAATGCCCAAAAACCTACTGAAAATGCATAGAGATCTATTACCCAAAAAGACAACACAGAGAAGATGGAACTCTCGATCCCTGTTTTCTCCTTCAGTAAAAGTAAAAGATTCCGTTGACTATTCTCGTTTCTACCTTTCTCTCACATTACACATTAAACTATCAATTAAACACATAAAAATTAGCTCCCTTATGTAAGCATAACTAATCCAATCTAAGTCTAAGCTAGCCTCCAGACAATTAAGGTCAACACCATCTTAATTATTTGAAGAATATTAACTTCTAACATCACTCTAGGCATTTTTATACTTATTCACTTGTTTTCCAAAACTATACTGTCATCACTCAGGTCCTCGCTCACTTACCTTCCCGCACCAGTCTAGATCAAATATAAGCTTTACATAATACTTCACATTCAATCTTTATTGCCTACAGCAAGCCTGGAATATAGACATTCAATAACTGTGTGTGTGTGTGTGCACGTGTGTGCACGTGCGCGCGCATGCACCCGCATGCACACACATACACAGAGAGGAAGAGAGAAAGGAAAGCAGGACTAACAAGTGAATTCTTAACTTACTCTAAATAAGAAATATTTGAAACTATAAAAATTAGGTAAAAAAACAGCTCTTCCATATTGCAGCATATATTTACAGATATGAATTCTATTTTGCAATTTACCTCCCTTCCTTTGTATGTCACCAAAGCAGCCAGTGGTTTAGCATAAAATCTGCTGTACGAAAATCCCAGGCAACCATACATACTATTCGCTGTGAGCTTCAAAGCCTTCTGTCGGATATCATACTGCAGGCCAACAAAGACAAAAGATACACAATACTTGTTGATGTTTAAACATTACATCGGATATCTTTTTAGATCACAATGAGGAAAATCTCTCAATATTGGTTGGTGGTGGGGATACTTAATACTCAACCTGTTGTCCTACCCTCCTAGAAGTAAGTACACAGATCCCTAATTTCCCAAGATTCTCTTAGAGCTAGAGAATCCTTCCCTTTTGAAGCAGTCTAATGCTTATGAATGGATATTATCCAAAATAAAATAAGCACATACACTTGCCCACACCTACTATTCATCCTACTCCTCAATAATCAAGTGTTAGAAGCTGAAACTGTCTCCTAACACCTTGCAGAGAAAAGACTTACCTGAAGAACAAGGTCTGGATTTAAATCTTGCTGTTTCATTAGCTGTTTGACTTGTTTTCTCCGCTCTACCAGTTTCCGGATCTCTCTGGGCAAAATGCCCATATCTAAGTTTGGATCTGGCAACTCAGGGATCTGTTCTTGTTCCTCATCCTGAAAAACATGCAATGGAAACTTCAAATAAATTATTAATCTTTCCTGTATGAAGAAATCAATAATACATAAGCAGTTTCAAAAGGTGCTGATCTAAGTGTGGTGGTACTATACCAATCTGTAGTCCCAGTACTAGGGAGGCTGAGGCAGACAGAACATTATAAGGTCAAAGCCAGTCTGGACCACATAACATGGATTACATAGTAAGTCACTGCCTCCAATATCAAAACCACAACAGAAACCACAAAGAACTCAAATAAGAAAAAGATCTGTGTGGTCATAAACCTGCTTGCAATTCTATCAGCTTGTGGCACTGTCACTATTGCTCATACTTATTTCTTACACATTTAAATTTAATGTAAAAGAAAAAAGATTTCAGAAACGTGGAGCAATAGGTCTGGGAAAATTGTTTTTAACATACAAGCGCTAAGATAGACTTCTAATATTTAAAAAAAAAAAACAGCAGCTAAATTTTTTATAGCATTTGTACAACCAAACAAAAATGCTATAAAATGTTTCACAACAATTACTATAAATGTTTTTACTGTTAAAAATAAAGAAGTTCTATAGGTCATGACATTTCTAAAACTTAATATACATACGCAAACGTGCTTGCGATCACACACACACACACACATATTCCTTAGCATTTATTGAGTACCTTTTACCTATAAATTGCTTTGCAATCACCAGAAGAATAGCAACATTTTAGAAAGGCAATCAGCAGTCATCTTATATTAAAATTTATAGAAGGAAAAAGCAGGGAAAGCATTAGGCCTTTTTTTCTCAAGCCTCCATTAATTCTATTAACAGGCTGCAAAGAACAGCCAGACACAGTTACCCTTTAAAAGATTCAAAATTAAAAATAAACCTTTTGGTTTAAAGCATGTCAAGTCAATGCCATTTGATAACCAGCCTTTACAAAGTACCTGATTTTATAAAGATCAATATCATAAAATGAACACCTTTACAATACTAATAGTGACCTATTGTTTTCCAATATAGAAGATGATGATAGTGAACCTATTACAGAGAACTTCCACTGTATTTACAGCAACTAGAGAAGTCACATAAAAAGTAAACTGAGCTCTTGCCTTCTTGCTCCTGCCCTGTCCTCTTGTCTAGCTAACCCCTCTCCCCCATTCCCCTGCCCCCTCTCTCCATGTGTACATGGCCTCTACTCCTCTGCGTGCTCTCACCCACCCGCCCTCTCCCACTCCTCTCTGCCTTTCTTGTCTCTACTACCCTCTCAACTCCCCTCCCTATGACCTGAATAAACTCTATTCTATACTGGGGGAAAAAAGGAAACTGAAAGATTCTTAGGTCAGGACATTTAGAATCCATCTGAAGCCCTAAAAGCACCTCCAGGGTGACACTAACTGCTCCCTTTGAAATAATACAGAATCCACAACTTGTCTCATGTATAGTATTTCTTTTTTGTTTGATTGGGTTTTTTGTGGGGTTTTTTGGTGTTTTTGTTTTGTTTTGTTTTGTTTTGTTTTTCAAGACAGGGTTTCTCTGTATAGCCCTAGCTGTCCTGGAACTCACTCTATAGACCAAGCTGGCCTCGAATTCAGAAATCCACCTGCCCCTGCCCCTGCCCCTGCCTCCCAAGCGCTGGGATTAAAGGCATGCGCCACCACTGCCTGCATGTATAGTGTTTCTTAAGATGACCTCTTGGGTCTTTCCACTCTATTATATACCTAGAACCCAAAATGAAAATTTCAAATAGGTGAGCATCAGTTGTAGAAGAACAATGATAACTGTGACTGTGCTTGAAAATAGCAGGACAGAGCCAAAGAATATTTATCAACAGCAGCTGCTACTTTTAGGGGTTGTTTGTTCAATAATTTCTTATTAAAATTATCTTCTAGTCCCTCAGAGGCCCACTCTTAGCAGACAGATTTGTAGTAAATGAATCCACCCTTGTGAACAGTTGTAATGGGACCAGAAGTTATGACTAACTCAGGAAAGTCTATCAGATACTCTCTTCTGGGAATATGAAATTGGAACTGAAAAAACCAAATCAAGACATGCTGAAAGTGAAGGGTATATAAATACAGAACCTGGAGGGCAAATGGGGTTGGTGTGGAAGCAGGGAGAAAGGGAAGAAGAGGACAAGAGGGTAAAACACATAAAATGTGATTAGTAATAATCCTGGCCGGGCAGTGGTGGCGCACACCTTTAATCCCAGCACTTGGGAGGCAGAGGCAGGTGGATTTCTGAGTTCGAGGCCAGCCTGGTCTACAGAGTGAGTTCCAGGACAGCCAGGGCTACACAGAGAAACCTTGTCTCAAAAACCAAAACAAAAAAAAAGAGTAATAATCCTGTCTTATACTGAGAATTACTTAGCAATACAGAAGCTACAACTACAGATGAAATACTATGCTAAGTGAAACAAGCCAGACACATGCAAAACTCACATCCTGTATGATTCCAATTACACAGACTGTCCAGAGCAGGCAACTGTACACAGTCAGAAAGATTGGTGGCTTCTGGTGAGAAAACAAAGCTCCAATAGACAATTCCAAATTTAAAGTCACACACATGGCCTTGATTAAGCTCAGTAGGTCACAAAACAAAATAAAACAAAACAAAAAGACATAAATGTGGAAAGGGGGGGTTGTAAAGAGAAAGGAGATAAGAGAGGGTGAGGATGAGAGTTAACAATGCATTATATACATCCAGGAAACTACCAAAGAACAAATAAATAAAAATATTTAGTTTAAGCCAGGCCGTGGTAGCGCACGCCTTTAGTCCCAGCACTTGGGAGGCAGAGGCAGAGGCAGGCGAATTTCTGAGTTCGAGGCCAGCCTGGTCTACAGAGTGAGTTCCAGGACAGCCAGGGCTACACAGAGAAACCCTGTCTCGAAAAACCAAATATATATATATTTAGTTTAAAAAGAAGATTAATGGCTAAGTTGAACTAGGACCATGAAGAAACCTGATAGAGGTGACAGCTAAACATTTTAATTTTGTGCTGCTTTGCTTTTGTAGAATAATCAAGCTGAATGAAATAACGGTTGACAAACTCTATGAGACACTAAAAACTATCATGGCACACTATAAATAGGTTGACTGTACGGTAAGTGAACTATATACCTCTACTACATTGCTTTAACAAAGATATAGTACCAGTCTAAGTTTCTTTTTGATCAGCCCTCCTTTTGGAAGACTAAGAAAATACATAATTAGGGCTAGAGAGACAGTTCGGTGGGTAAAATGCTTACTGAGCAAGCATGATGACATGAGTTTGTATCACCAGAACCTTGGAAAAGAGCAAGAACAGGGCCAGCAAAATGGTTCAGCAGGTAAAAGTTATTTGAGGGAGAAGAGTTGAGACAGGGATTTTCTATGTATCCCTGGCTGTTCTGGAACTTGCTCAGCAGACCAGGCTGGTCTCTAACTCAGAGATCTGCCTGCCTCTGCCTCCTAAGTGCTGGGAGTAAAGGTTTGGGCCACCAGCACTAGGCTAAAAGTTCTTGATGTAGAAGTCTTACAGCCCTAGTTTGATCACCAGAACACACAATGAAAAGAGGGGTAACTTATGAAAAGTTTTTCTCTAACCTCCACACGAACATTTACATTGGCACACAAACAAAAATAATGAATACTTTATAAAGCCAACATGGTGTTACACCCCTACTGCCCCAGTTGGGAGATGGGAGACTAAGGCAGATCCCAGATGCTCACTAGCCAGACACTCTAGCAAAAATGACAAGTTCCAGGTTCAGTGAGAGACCCTGTCTCAAAACTTAAGGTGGCAGAGGAAGAGATATACATATACACACAAACAGAGATGTACATTCAAACATCCAGTAAGAGGAAAGAGGAAAAACTATGGTACTAACCCCTTTGGCTCTTTTCCCTTTTTTAAGGAATACTTTTATTATTGACTTCAAGAGCCCCTAGTTGAATACAAACCTCTGTAGCTTTCTGCACCTCTGAAGCAACTCTTTGTACTGTTGTAAAACAAATGTTAAATTCCTGAATGATGGAAGGATATAAACTGTTGAAATCCAGGAGCAAAATGAATTTGTCATAAAAACCTGAAAAAAAAAATGCCACATAATGTCAAAAAAAGTCTAAAGTGACATCAAAATATCTCATTAGAAGTAGCATTTATAGAAATTATATACCACCCCATGCTGTAAAGCAGGGGAAATGAGAAGTCAATTATAAATCATAAAATGACTCAGATTCCACTAAAACCAAAGATAACAAAAGAAAGGGTGCAAAGACTGTCTTTCTTGGGAACCAGCAACAACTATTATGCTTAAGTTCAGTCAAGAAAAAGATATATGAATGTCAGTAGAGGTACAATCCACCCTTTCTTCTTGCAAAGGATGAACAGAAAGTTTCTCTATTTCTCTAGGACATTCATAAAAGAACATTATCTTCACCTCAAGAAAAATCTGCCAATATAAATGTCCACTGAAACAGTAATAACTGCAAACATGCATATACCACACAATCCAACTTTTTCCTTCTGCTTCTCTAGATATTATCTCATGTCCTTCTCATAGAAAAGGAAACTAAGGTTAAAAGACATGAAATAGGCAGCACCTAAACCAATATCTAACACCAAAAGTATCACTCCTCATTGCAACTAATAAAATTGCTTTTGTTAAAAAAAAAGTCTTCTGTGTTACTTGATAAAAACCAACATAAATGTGCATAGAGATAACTATACTATTGAGCTATACATACTTGGAAACTAAGATGGTCTGAAAAATAAAGATGAACCTCTAAATATCAGAAATCATCTTTCCCTTCTGGATAACAAAGAAAGGGTACTCTCCTGCTAAATTTTAATCCAATGGTTATTTTATTTCTTTTAACATTGCTTTCCAAATTACCCAGCCCTGGCATGTACAGGGCAAATACTGAGGTCACTCTCACATAAAGGAAAAATAGGTACTTCTACTACATGACAAACAGCCACCTGTATATTGAAGCAGGGACTGAAACCAAATTTGAGCTCCTGTGCATTTTTCTATCACTTATAAGCTAAGCATTTCTAAATAGCTAGAGAAAGTAACATACATACATACATACATACATATATATATTATAATATATAGTCAGATATATTAAAATATAAGAAGTTTAAATTTCAAGGTATATAAGTAAAGCTGTATTAACAGAAAGTAAAGAATTCATACTGTATTCATGTTTGGTAAACTAGGTTTCACATGCATAAAAGATAAAAAAAAAAAAAAAAAGACAGTCATTAAGAGAGTAGTTTGCTTACCTCCAAGATAGAAAACTAAGATCTAGTTTCTTAAGTCCAGCTCTATTTGAAATTATTTCTTAATACAGTGGACCTCAATCCATGAGTCAAAACCCTTTTGGAGGTCAAATGATCCTTTTGCAGGGGTCGCTTAAGACCATTGAAAAACACAGATATTTACATGATGGTTTTAACAGTGGCAAAATTACAGTTATGAAGTAGCAACAAAAATAATTTTATGGTTGTGGGGATACCACATGAGGAACTGTATTAAAGGGTCACAGCATTAGGAGGGTTGAGAACCACGCAATACCAGGTGCAAATCAATCTGCTATGAAGTCTTACCGACTTTAGGGTCTAAAACCAAGCCTCCAGCATAAGCTGCTTTCTTACGTCCTTTCTTGTATTTATTGACATCCCCATCAATTTCCTCATCTTCATCTCCCTATTTCAAACAGAAAGAGAGAATTACAATACTGGGTTACAAAAATATTTACTTTTTCTTTAGCAGTCCTACCTATAGGGAAAGACTAATATTATTATCATAATGTGGTCATGGATCCAAATGAATATCAAGCATGGTAGTCTCTTCAGTAAATAATTGGTTTTCTGATTTCTGTATTTAAATATCTCTGAAATCCTAAAAATTTGATTTGGGTGTTAAGGATATAGGTTAGCCTGGCACTTTCAGAATCAATCCTGGTTTCGATTACCAGTACCACATAAAACCAGGTGTGATGACACATACCTATAATACCAGTACTTACAAGGTAGAGCCAGGAGGATTATAAGTTCAAGGGCATCCTCAGCTATATAAGAAGTTAGAGGACAGCCTGAGCTATATTAGACCATGTCTTTTAGAAATTTCATTTTGAAATCAATAGATATTAAAACTTTTTGCATTACATAAAATTTGGGATTATAAAGGAGTTTTACTAAGTTCACTACTCTAATACTCATGATATAAAAGCAATCCTCTTATTTCAACCTCCCAAGTAGCTAGAACTCCAGTAAGTATCCTCATGTATGGTTTATTGTCATATTTATTAGTATTTGTTCCTTAAAATATGAGTAAGCCCACAAATGAAAAATCTATTTCCAAGTAGTTAACTAACAGCCAACATTCAATACCTCTGTAGAAGTTCAATAGATCTAAAGTAAAATTTGCTGTACCATATTCAATAATGTGCATAAAACAAACTACAAGAAACCAAGTCACATTTAACATTCAATCCAAATTCTTAATTAACTATCAGTGCTGATAAAATGGCAAATAAAAAAAAAAATAGTGTTAGTTCCAAAGTCACAGAAGCCACTTCAGAAACCTGATTGGTATGGTCATAACCATACTAGTAACAGGTTGTATGCCCCCAAATATGAAGTCCAAAATCTGAAACTTTTTTAAGTGTCAACATGAGTCTACAAGCAAAATTTAGCACATGTGACTACATGTGACCTGTGGTTAAAATACTGTAAGATTACCTTCAGGTAATATACATATAGATACATACATATGTACATATGTGAATCATAAATGAATTTAGTGTTTGGACACACATCCTCACCCCAAGATTTCCCATTACACAAATACAAATGTTTCAAAATAAAATAAATAAATCTAAAACACTTCCAATTCCAAACATTTTGTATTAAGGATATTCAACATACATATGCATATACATATAGTACAAAACAAACATAAAAGCTCAAAGGTTAAAGCTACAAAAGGTTTAACTAACATTTAGCTTTGGGTAAATCTGAATGAGGACAAATACTTTCCATATACAGTAATGCATTAAAGAAGTCTACTGAAGTCCTCAAAGACATTTCACAAATAATATTGACATTACAGAGAAAGTAGAGAAGAAAACAACCATTCAAACACAATGCAGAAAACTTGAGAGTGATCATAGTTTAGAGGGGATTAATTATTCTAGAAGCATATGTTTAAAGCAATATTTTTAAAGGCTATCTAGGTAATAAAACAAAAAGATAAGAAAAGGCAAGGTATTATATAATTTTGAACCCACCAGTTTTTGCTGAGGTTTTCTGAAAATCTGCTTGTCTGGCACAATATAGTTGTTTTCATAAAATGCATGAAGCAACAAAAACTCGTTTCGTTCAGATCGTCCACCCATCAGTGTCCTAGACTATTAAACAGAATTTTTAAAATCTGACCACAAAACAGTCACAAACAAAAGCAGCTTTGAGTCAGTTAATTTAACCATGGCACCTCCTTCAGCTACTCACAGTAACCAAGGTTGCTTTTACTAAATTATTTGTTTCTAACCTTCTCTTTAAGCATTTAGGGAATAAAGGGAGCTTCAAACACTGACAGTGTGGCTATTTCCTTAGTCCAAAATATATCACTCCACCAGAAACATCCAGATGTTAAAGATAAAATCCTTATGTTCACCCAAATCTCCACATACTGCACCTGGCATTCCTCCCTTTCTCCCAACCAGTTCTCCTTTTACAAAAGAAGCCCAGCTTTCAGAATCCCAATTCCTCATTTTATAAGCATGCATTTAGACTCATTATCATATAACAACTACCCCAAGCAAACACTGAATCCAACAGGAAATGCTTTTTCCCCATTTCTAAGTTAAATTTACCATAATGTTCCCAGCGATGTTAGTGATCTGCAATGCTAATGGAAGAACATTTAGCTCACACATGATCTGCAAAATGAATCTGGCATCTTTCCAGATGTGTTCCAACAGGTACAACAGATGAGAAGATTCACTATACAGAAAAGTAAGAATGAAACAGAATCAAGTAATTAAAAGAAACAATGACTATAATCAGAACTTAAAATATTACAAGGAATTTTTTGGTGTAACTTCAGAGCAATGGAACCTTGGCTTTGGAAACTATTTAAAATAAGGTCACTATATAATTAGAAATGCATTGATACCATCAGTCCCAGTACCCTTCTCAACAACAAAAAATATCCATACCATGAAATTATGTGTTAACTATAGTCAAAGATTTACCTAGTGTTGATTGTAACTTAAAACTATCTAAATCATTTTATTCATCCAATCAAGTAATTATATATTACATGCCTACTATATCTGAGGCACTCACTGGCTATAACCAAAGACACAAATTCCAGTCCTTGTGAGGGAGACAGAGTATAAAAAGAAAAATAAATAGGTAATATTTATACAATGGTAAGTATTAAGTACAAATAAAAGGGCAGGAAACAAAGAAAATATAAACTATCAGGGGAGAAACTGAATTTTTACTTAGAGAACAAGGGAAATGTCACTGAAAATAAAGACCAAGAAGTGACAGAGCAAGCCTTATAGATGGGTATTTTAGGGAAGAGCATTACAAATAAAAGTACAAAGACGGAGTGAAATACCAATCTAGCATTTGCAGAAACACAATGGAAGTTGATATGGCTAGATCATAGAATAATGGAGACAGCAGTAGAATAGCAGAAAATCAATAGCACAAAGACACTCTGCATACAACCTAGTAAGCTAATTTTAGACTTTACTCTGGATAAAAACAGTATCTATCACTACCAAAAAATTTTGATCAGACTTAATTTTAGCAGGATTACTCTGGTCCTATATTATGCAGAGACCTGAAGAAGGCAACAAAATTAGTACATAAACACACTGCTACGGCTTGGCATAGTTTGTCTCTCCTGAAACTGAGGAGTAGGATTTTATCTACTATGAAGTACTACGGGACATATGGTGATAAAACCTCAGACCTTGCTTAGTGTTACTAGCATCATCAGCTACCCATGAAATACTATAAAGCTAGAAACAAAAATATGAAGGTATTTAAAGATGAAGCCGTTGAGTCTCCACAGCTGAAAACTGGTGTCTTGTAAAAGTGGTTAGTAGACAATATAGACATACATGCACTTTCAGACCTAATGATAAGAGGTACAACCATATAACTCTTATCAGAGGTGATCATCAATCTTGGACCTCCAGAATCATACACCAAAACAAACCTCTTTCATTTTTATCTTAGCAATATGTGGCATTGTGTTGTTGCCAACAGAAAATCGACTAAGACACATCAGGGAAAAAGAGTAGGATGGTTTGGACTAGGGAGGCTCAGTGGTTAAAGAAGTGCTAGGAGTTCTACTAAAAAGACAGAGCTTTAAAAAAGTCCCTTGATGAATCTACTGTGAAGTGTCACAGAGAAGAATCAAGAATGTCTAAGAGATATGGGGTAGAAGATGATTTTAAAGACTTCCAACAGTACTGAACATCCATAACTGCCATTGATACAACTATGAAAGCCTACAGAAGAAAACTAGGAGAAAATAGTAGCTCAGTTTTTTAACAATCTGGAGGTTCATATTAAATATCAGGTAGGTAAATCTAAAATTTGATCTAAGGTTTAAAGCAAAGATACACAGGCAGGTGGCGTTAGCCCCAATAAGGAGCTTATACTACAAAACAGATAACCTAGAGAGGAAATGTAATTAAAAAAGAAGTAGCTGAAGGACTCAGGAGAAATAGGTTTTTAAAAGGACTCAACAGGAAACAGAAACTTGTTTTAAAAATAAGTAAGCAGTGCTGGGGAGATGGCTCAGTAGTTAAGAGCACTGGCTACTCTTCCAAAGGACCCATATTCAATTCCCAGCAACCACATGGCAGCTCACGACGATCTCTAACTCCTGTTCCAGGGGATCCAACACCCTCAGACAGACATACATGCAGTCAAAACACCAGTGTACATAAAATAAATAAAATTTTTTAAAAAATTAATCATAGCTGGAAACAGTGGCACACACTTTTAGTCAAAATACTCGAGAAGCAGAAGCAGGCAGATCTGATAGTTCAAGATCCTCATAGAAAGTTTCAGGACAGCCAGAGCTACAGTAAGACCATGTCTCAAAAAAATAAAAAGCATGAACTTGGTGGTTCAGATCTTCAGATCTGTAATCCAATCACTCAGGATTCAAGTTCAAGGCCAACCTGAATTACAGAACAGGACTGTGTCTCCAGAAACCAAAAGAAGCACATGGTATGTCTAAATTACTTGGTTTTATATATTCAAAATGCCCACAGTGATTCTCAAATATAAGTTAAGGATAAAAATCTAAATTCTTATTAATCTCCAAATTACAATTAGAAAACAGGTAGAGGAGATAGAAGTCAACCGATTCAATTAGAATAATTAAAAGATAAACTAATTTAAAGTATAAAAGTAAATGGTATGGTGTAATTGGTATAAAGAGTTTAACTGTCTGCTCCATGACACCAGTAACTGGCTGGCTAGTGTCCCTCTAGTCTATGGACAGTAGGGACAGTGGCACTCTACTATTGCTCATTTCAAGAAAGATGAATTCTGAAGATCCAGTATCATACCTATACATGTTTCGTATATTTTCTGTTGGAATTACAATCCTCTCAGTTTTCAGAATCTGTTGAACAAGTTCAGACAAATGGTAGCTTTTACAATGAATCAATTCTTTTGCTGAAATTTCCACATCACATATCATTCGACCACAGGTAGCATTTCTTTCACCAAATCCACTCCGGCTCTACAAGGCAGGAACAAAAACCAAATCTCATGAAGGAACAAGTACTGAGAACAATTTGTTCTAGCCTATTTTGGAACTTCCCTCAAAATTACAATACTGAAATCTTCCTTCCACTCGTAAGCTATGTGCTTCTAAACACCTACTATGTATCTGATGCTATTCTAGGCACTCTGTATATCACAGTGAATAAAACAAAGCATTGCTTGGCACTGCATGTGATGTCTTTCAATGTCCTACACAGAAAATTGGCAGTGAGCAGGAAGTTAATATTTATCCTGTCTTTCCTGTAAACTGTTACAGCATAACCAAATACTGCTGGTTAATAGAGGAAAGGTAATTTTACAGACAATTATAACTAATAACTAATAAACACAGACAGAACTAGAAAAGCATTTTATAGCTTTTAATGAAGTGATTGACTGAGGCAAAAATGACCAATACATCAAACTTGTGTCAGTCAGTGACTTGACTCTATGGATGATTCTACCCCTTCTTCTATAGTGTTGTTTTAACTTTGGCACTGAATATCTTTCTCTGAATCCATCATTTTATTTATAAAAGCCACTGGTACTTTTTAAAAATCAGCATTTAAATCTAAGAACAAAATCTAGTAATGAAAGATAGTCCATGTTGGATGCATATTACCTTTACTTAGGCATTCCTAAAGTAATAGACCTTGGGCAGGTTTGGTAGGCTCTAAAATCATTGATGATTATTATTCAGGTTGAAAATTTAGTGAAGGGAGGTAAGTATTTTCTGTTGGAGCTATCTCTCATGGCAAATTTTATTTGGTTTTTAGACATTCTCAGAGAGATTATGTGGCTTGAGATCATTTAACTAGAAAAGGAAAGAACTAAGATTTGAGCTCGGAAACCAAGGCCTGTCTATTTTAAAGTCCATGTTCTCCTCTTTCTCTGTTCTCTCTCCCTCTTAATTCTCTCTTTAGTTATTTTACATTTGTTTGTTTGTTTGTTGAGTGTTTTATTTGTTTGCTTGTTTTTGGAGAGCTTCCTGGTGTTACTTTTAATTTTTCTTCTTTATAGAACATGGTATATTAAACAACAAATGTCTATTCAAAAAACAGTATATTCCCTAGTAGCTACCCCATATTTAAAAGCCAAATAAAAAAGTGAAAATTTGAAATCATTACCCCAAGTTTTGGCATGTTGGATCTCCTCAGTCGACCTATCTTGGACCAGTAAGGAACTTTGCACTCATTAATTCTTTGCAGTAGCACTTCCAGTTCAAAACCACAAATATTATGACCCTACTCAGAAAAAGAGGCAGCTAATCACATAATGAACACAAATTAGAGGATTTGTCTTCAAATGCACAGAATTTCATTGCCCTTTCTTTCTCTGGTCTCTAATTGAAGACATCAAGAGCTTACCTCCGATTGGAGTCCCCTGTTCTTCAGGAATTTATTCATCAGCAGCATTCATTAGTATTGACATTAACTAGGCTGCTAAGGAGATTGCTGGAATAAACTTTATTTTATACTAATTGATGCATGCTTTATATGGCATCTTTTAATTTACTGCTTTAAGTCTTACAATGTTGGAGGCAAATGCAAATTTTAATGTCCCATACTTTTTACATGATCAATAAAAGCATCCTTAAAAACAGAAAACCTATGTTGTGTAAGTTTACATTGGACTTCTGAGGAATTCTATCCAGTTCCTTTAAAAACTGAGCATGAGGCCGGGCGGTGGTGGTGCACGCCTTTAATCCCAGCACTTGGGAGGCAGAGGCAGGCGGATTTCTGAGTTCGAGGCCAGCCTGGTCTACAGAGTGAGTTCCAGGACAGCCAGGGCTACAAAGAGAAACCCTGTCTTGAAAAAACAAACAAACAAAAAAAAAAAACTGAGCATGAACATTAATGAGTTGGACCTTTAATCAATGTGCTACAAAATATAAACACTAGTGAATGCTGTGATAAAGTTATAAGCAAGAAAACAAAACTATACAACAGAAAACTTATTTGACACAACCTGATTTTTCATTTCTATAATTTCTAACTAATATCCCTTGAATAATACTTTTCACATAGGTAGGTTTAAAAAAGATCAGAGATGGTTTCAAATAATTCAGATCAATATGTAGATTAATTTTGATTAAAGAAAGATATATACTACCACACAGAGTAAACAAAATCTTAGAGATAGAAAGTAGAACTAATACCCAGGGTATGGAGAGATGGGGAAATAATGGTCTGAAGGAGCAACTCTCACTCTTCCTAATGCTGCAATGCTTTACTACAGTTCCTCATGTTGTGGTGGTACCCAACCATAAATTACTTTCACTGATACTTCATAACTGTAATTTGCCTACTGTAATGAATCATAATGTAAATAATTTTGGAGACAGAAGTTTACCAAAGGGATTACGACCCACAGGTTGAATTTAACATTTTAATTTTAAAATATGAAGAGCTACAGAGAGAGCAACATGGTAACAATAGAGGTGATAACAACTGTATGTTATAAATGCATATAGTACCAATGAACCTACATCTAAGAGTGGTCACGATAACTAATTTTAGGTTATAAAAAGCCTATTACTGCCGGGCAGTGGTGGAGCACGCCTTTAATCCCAGCACTTGGGAAGCAGAGGCAGGCCAATTTCTGAGTTCGAGGCCAGCCTGGTCTACAGAGTAAGTTCCAGGACAGCAAGGGTTACACAGAGAAACCCTGTCTCGAAAAAAAAAAAGCCTACTATATGAATGAAATTTATACATATACATTATCAATATATTTACAGCAGTTTTTCTATTAATAAAAGGTCAGAAGGGCATAATGGAAACTTATTTCCTAATTATTATAGCTGGAGTCTCACACAGGATCCTATCTTTTACATCTGGTTTTGTCATAGTCTTGTCTCTATTTCCCTAGGCTAGGCATCCCAGGCTCTGTAACATCTACTTGGGATTCAAAAAACTGTTTGAAAGGGTGAACGCTAATAAGGGTCTACTGAATTTTCTTGGTAATTTAAAGACAAATCATGAAATACCATAAGTGTATATAGACTTCAGCAGCAATCCATACATAGGCTCTTAGGACATTAGCTACACTACTACAGATAAGGTATCTAATAGGAAAAATGAGGCTGATGACACAGTTAACATTTACTTTTCTCTTTTTTCTCCCCAGTACTGGTGATAGAACCTAGGACCCAGGCCTCATACATGGTAAGCAAGCCCTCTAGTATGGAGAAATATCCCAAGCCCCTCCATTCTTTTCTCAAATGTCTACTTATCTCTAATTTGACAGCACAAGACTTTGATGTAACCAAATTGCAAATACTGCATTTGAAATATAAGCACCGATAGCCTAACTTCTGCTGAAAAAGCAAAAGAATATAGTTTGATCCATTAACCCAGACAAAAGAAAAGGAGGAATTCAGATCAAGGAGCCACTAAACAAAGGGAGGTCAGAAGATACACAAAAGGAAAATTCTCCTTTACTACAAAGAAAAGGTACAAACCAACAGTAATAATACAGCAAATTGTCAAGAGAAAAAAAATAAATCTCCATCCAGGAGCTCTCAAAGATCACAGAGATTCACTGAGGTCTTAAAATATTTATTTTGTATTTGTAATTTGACCCAAATCAAGCAAACCAATTAGAATTCTGAAGATACTGGCAATTTATACATATTCACTTATTAATGTGCCACAAGTACTAGCAATTTATACACATTTACTTACTAATGTGCTATTTTCTAATGTAGGTAACTGAGTTATCCTGAGCTGACTACTAATTCAAGGACTGCTTTTATACCAGGAAAAACTATTCTGCATAGGCTAGAATTTTTCCTTCCTACCTAAAGAAATGTCACCAAGCCACAGGGTCACTTCATTCTGAAAACATTCTTTGATACTCAAAAGTAGATAACCAATAAAAGTAAATGATTAACCAAGTCACACCAAAAAGTGAAGAAATCAAACACTTCCCCATGACACGATCAAACATCTACTCACCACAAGAACATCAGGGTCAATTTTGTGAACTTTTGCAAGGAAAAATCCTATCAAGGTTCTTTCTGTTGCAGCAACCTCAACCGTCATATTCTGTTAAGATTTTTTAAAAAAGCGTCAGTATTTTAAAACGCCAGATGCCTTACCTTCTTGCCCAACCAGAGTAAGATTTCTTAGGAGTAAATGTAATCATTCACTTCAAAACCAGACATAGCAATAAAATTTCTGACTCCAGGTTTTGCATAATAATAACTGTACAAAATCTCTGAGGACCTCATTCTAGTAATATACATGTAAATCAAGCAAAAAATTTAAGTGCTAAGCAACATCTTGAGCAGAAATGTCCTTCCACAGAGACATGTTTATACATTGGACACACTTTAAACCATATAAATCAGAGTAAATTTCAAAAACATTACTTACTTTGCTATATAATACCTGAAAGACTTTGCTGTTTATTTATTTACCAAAGAAATCCCAAGGATTCTATAAACTAATCTCAAATAACAGTATAAGAACCAATAAATGAAAACTAAACATAAGCAGATACTGAAGAATTGCAAATGTCTTAAATACAAATAAAGCCTATCCTCACACAGAAGCTCTCTCCTTGGATTAATGAGTATCTATCAGATACTCAAAACTGCTCATATTAAAACAAAGGTTGGTGGCATTTATATTTCCTATAACAAACACAAGGTTTGAAAAATGTCAGTTTGAATTTAAGGGAATTTTCCTAGGTCATTTTATTTGAATAAGTAATTCAGGACAGGTCACACATGACAGTAACACAATTGTAACCCCTTCCTATAAGATGCCAATTGAAGTAATATTAAGTGAAACCTGACAAACTGCACCATTTAACTTTGTCAAGTGAGGATATTAACGAAATAAACCTACAATTGTTTCAACATTATCATTTCAAAAAGCAAACAATATGCTATTCAAAAACTATTCTTTAGAGCAAATTTTTATGAAGGACTCAGTTCATTATACTGCTTTCCCTGCTACTTTTTTAAGGGCTTATGATACCAACTTCACAGAACATATTTGGAGTTTAAAAAAAATTATTGATGCATTTAGGTCAGCAAATATCAACCCTGTCATTACATGGCCCTTTAACACTCACAGCATTCCCAATTCTATATGGTTTCCCTCCAGTTGGGGAGGGGCTCCACCCCAATATGATCCCAAAAAACATGATCACTTTGGAAAAGCTTCCATATAAGCTAACTGAAGGAAAGTTTGAATGTATCCACATCATAATTCTATTATCTTCAGAAACTAACTTAAGGAGCCATTACAAGGTCCCCTTCAATTATTGGAGGTCAGGCCTCTATCCCCACCTTTGCAAGATTAGAATCGCCAAGGCCCTTCTATACTTAGAGAAGGGAGGAGATGTCAGGGGCAGCCCTGCTTATACACTAAAGGCCTAAAATCAGCCATAGGCTTAAAATCAGCAATAGACCTGACATACATACATGCTAACACAAAGTCTTGGGTCTCTGTGGAAAACACTGAAACAGATGACTATAAGCTATTGTAAACAGGCAGCTTTTATGGAAATTTACCATCCTGAGTAGTCATAGGTCTTATAAATAGGCAGCCTCGGTGGACAGTACCAACTTAGATAAGGACAAGTGAATCATAGGCAGAGCCATAGTGACCTGTCCCCTGAATCTACACCCAGCTGATACCCTGTTCTGAAACGTATCTGTACTCCCCCTGAACACCTATGCCCCAGTGTCATCCCCTTCCCCACGTCTTGCCTTTTTGTTTATAACCCCTTTGTGAATAAGTAAAAAATAAATAAATAAATAATAAAAGAAACTAACTTAAGAATTATTACAGGTCTAGTCTTATATGCCTAATGCATTTTATCAAGTTAATGTACCAAAAATAGATTTTATCGAGTAAAATACAACTTGTTTCTACTAGTCCATTCTATTCTCCTATTCTCTTTCCAAACAGATATTTAACATTTATAGGGAATAAGTATTTACCTTTTTTTTAATGACTTCTTTGAAAGCACATGGGAAAATACAGTCCTTTGGTTTAGACAGAACTATAGGAAGGAAAAAAATGAGATTCTATCACTCATCTTAGTCCAATTTCAGATTCTGCTTCTAAATGGAAATTGCTTTAAATATAAATTTCTTGTGAGCACTAAAAAATTAAGAAGTGGTAGGTTTAGTCAACACAAGGTTTCATACTCATTTGCATATGGAACCAAGGGAGACCCACCACAACTTTCTCCTTTCCTAACTATCAGGCCAACTCCCTCAAATCCAAGGTTCTCAATAATAGGACACGGATGAAACCATCACCAGAAGTCCGGTAAGCAGTCTTTACAGTCATTCTAGAACTCTCCTCGAAGCGTAACAGGCACAAATTTGCTAAGTAAGCATATGCAAATTTAAGCAAACCTACTTACTGTTCAAACCCCACTTTACAATATATTTCAATTTCCTCAACAAATTATCTTTATAGAATACTGTGTGGGTCTCCCTTGGTTCTATATGCAAATGACTATGAAACCTTGTAGACTAAACCTACCACTTACCTTGTCTTCACCTCCAATCCCAAAGACATGGCCCAGACTGGCCCAGACCAGCTCAGACCAACCCAGGAATAGCTCAGTGACGGGGAGAGTGGAGAAGGAAAGGCTGTGGGGGAAATAGATGCCCAGAGCTACCCTGAACCTTGGTTTTTCAATATGGATTAGAAGAAATGTCAAGTGACATTTGACTACAAAGATATTTCTAAACAGCCTTCTTACATTTTGGTATAAAAGCTGTGAATTTCATAAATTTGTAAGTGAGATATAAAGCAAATACAAGAAGAAAATAAAGTACTTTTACTAAGTGTTAAAAAAAAAAGTTAAGAAGTCTAAGATATCCAGTCAGCCATATTGCTGGACCTCAAAACAACAGCCAGAGATCCGTATGCCCCTATAACTATACAAAATGCTTTAATCAAATACTTGCTTTCCAAGTTAGAATGAAGAATTATAATAATTTTTCCAAAAGGAAATCCAATTACCACCAAAGCTTCAACCAGCTTCAACCAGAATACAACAGAGGAAATTAGTTCAACCTTCTCAAAGCTAAACAGTTCAGTGGACCAAGGCTTCCCCTTACTACACCAAAGATTTGCCCCATATATAGCAGGGATTCACACAGTGACATTCACAGAGAGGTTATATAAATGTCTGCTGAAATGACCTAAAAACTATTATCTTCATGTATTTTCCAGGCTGTTATGAGTATTTGTTTCTTATTTAAGAGATAAAACTTTACAATAACCATACTGCCTAGTGTCCTCTCTGAATACTTCCTGACACCACTTTCCTAATACCCAGACACAAGAGCTATCCAAATGAATCTCTGGTTATGGACTGGAAAAAATTCCCAGGAAATACAAAATATCAAATCTTACTTCCCACTGTCTTTTTAAACAAAATACTTATTTAATCAACCAAGCTCTCAACATGGAATGTCAGACTCTTCCTTGAAGACCAACTCACAAAACACACATACCTCATTCTATGGAACTGTTATATTCACTGAATTTTATGCATAACACAACTCAATTCCAGTTAATATGACTAAGATATCTCACAAATAGGTAAAGATTCATTTATTCCTTGGCATTTTGCCTTATCACACGGATGATTTTGCTCAATAAAAATCAAGTTTCAAGCCGGGCAGTGGTAGCACACGCCTTTAATCCCAGCACTTGGGAGGCAGAGGCAAGCAGATTTCTGAGTTCGAGGCCAGCCTGGTCTACAGAGTGAGTTCCAGGACAGCCAGGGCTACAGAGAGAAACCCTGTCTTGGAAAAAAACAAAAACAAAAACAAAAACTCAAGTTTCCACAACTGAAAGTAAGCATCTTCACTAAAATGCCCTAACTACTCTCAAAAAAAAGTTTCAAAAGACAAGTTACTGATCCAACCAGCAGAGAAAGTCAAACCAAAAAAGAATAAACCAAATTCTTAGCAAATCATCTTTTTAAAATACATACCACAGAAATGCGTCTGAAAGGGAGGCTTTGGAGGTGCTTTATCTAATGCAAAATTATGATGGACCAAAGCTGCCATAGCAATAATCTGCAAAGGAAAGAGTGGGAAAAATCAGATACCTACTATATGTTCTGTATTACCTCAAGAACTAAGAATGATAAAACATATTTTAATACATATAAATTCTTTTAATTTTTAAAAGAACATTGTTAAAGCTCTGACAAAGGGTTAGTATCTACAATATAGAAAGATCTAAACACCAAGAAAAAAATAACATAACTAAAAGTTGGGGCATGAAACTAAATAAAACTCTCAGAAGAAGAAATACAAATAGCTGAGAAGTATGTTTTCAAATGTTCAACATCCTTAGCTACATGGGAAACACAAATTAAACCTATGATGTCCATCAACTGCTGAATGAATAATGAAAATGTGGTATATATACATACACAATGGAATATTATAAAATTCTCAGGCAAATGGATAGAACTGGAAATAATGAATGAAATAACACAAACATAGAAAAACAAATAACACATGTTCTCTCTCATACGTGGATGATAGCTTTGACTCTTTAGAATGTGTTTAAAGCTGGGCAGTAGTGGCGCACGCCTTTAATCCCAGCACTTGGGAGGCAGAGGCAGGCGGATTTCTGAGTTCGAGGCCAGCCTGGTCTACAGAGTGAGTTCCAGGACAGCCAGGACTACACAGAGAAACCCTGTCTCAAAAAACCAAAAAAAAAAAATAAAATAAAATAAAAAAAATAAAAATAAAAATAAAAGAATGTGTTTAAGGTGGAGTACCCATAGAAAGCAGGAAACTAGTTAGCAGTCATGGGTGGGGGGATTTCAAGGAAAGCGGAATAGAACTCAGGCGGTAAAAGGGAAAGGGGAATAACTGAACAGGAAGGATCAAATGTGGTGGGTAATGGGAGGCCAGTAGAGGAAGTTAACTAACACTAAAGACATTTGAAAAACCAATACTGTAGAAGCTTCCTATAATACACACACATACACATGCACATATACAAAAGGAGTTCAAATGGAGTTACTCTATTATCAGGGAACAATGTACCTCCCAGATGCCACAGGCTATCAAATATAAAGCCCAGTGCCAGGTATAGGTTGACTCTTTTCAAAAGTATTGGTCAGTGGGATCCCATACTTCACCCCAAACATTACAGGTTATTACCAGTGATCTTGGATATACTCCAGATTTTGAGAGTGAGACCCTATTACAAAAGATACCACTTAACTGAATCACAACATGAAGAAACCACAAACTTTTCATCCATACAGGCTAGGTTTAATAATGTCAGAGGTTCTATTTAAGCTACCGGGAAAGAAAAGTATTAAACACTCTTACCCAGCTGTGAACCAGAAGCTAATAGCATAGAGGCTAGAAGTGAGTATCCAGTTCCCTGAGACTGGAGTTACAGACAGTTGTGAGCTGCCATATGGGTGCTGGAAATTGAACGTAGAACCTCTGGAAGAGCATCCAGTACTCTTAACCACTGGCCATCTCTCCAGAGCACCCACATCACCCCAGTTTGTATCTCAACAGGGTTAGTGAACACCTTCTTCTCTCTCTATAATGTCTACAAATTCAGTTAGATCAAAAAACTTGATCTAACCAGGTTCAAATTCCTGGAACTATTTTAGATGTGCTACTATTATTTCTATTAGAAGGTACACAAGCATGTATTATCTGTTTCTATCTTTTTCAGGTATAATACTGGCTACTGGTGACTATTATTTACACCAGTAGTTTTCAACCTTTCTAATGCTGCGACCCTTTAATACATTCCTCATGCTGTGGTGACCCTCAACCATAAAATTATTTTGTTGCTACTTCGTAACTGCAATTCTGCTACTGTTATAATCATAACATAAATATTTGATATGCAGGACATCTGATATGCAATCCGCAAAGGGGTTGGTGTTGTGACCTGCAAGGTGAGATCACTCAGACCCATTTCACTAGGAATTTCAAATTGGTAACTTTTGTTCATCATGTACTGGAAACTTCTAAGAAGAGTAATTTCACATTTCAATTAGCTGGCTTCCAGAACTACTTATCCCAGAAAAGTTAGGACAAATACTGAGTAATTTATTTTTATATTTTCAAATGAGTTTGTTCCCTAGCTTCCCTCATAAAGTGACATGGTAGTATTTGACAGCACCATTAGGAATTTATGTATGTGATAGTTTCAGGAATTATTCTTCTGATACTCATATTGTCCCATACTTTGCCAGAGGGAGACTTTTCATTTTATTTCCTGAGTCAGATGTATCTTCAATTAAAGTAATATTGCCCTTGGTTTCTGATGTAACAAGATGTTACACGCTTATCTTACATATTTCCTGCTCTGAATCAGCCTTTTCTCCACAAAGCCCCAATTCCTTGGTGAAGAAATGGTCTGTGGAAGCATTACTCTGGGAATGAATATTTCTCTTAACACTAACCAAGTACTAATTAGACCTTTCCTCAATACTTAATTAGTAACTCTGGCTATCTACTATGTTAATTGTGATTTGAAAGATCAAGGGTGGAGGATAGAGCTCAGTGGTAACTAAGCTTATCATGTGCAGTTTTGAGTCAATCCTCAACACTACAATAAATAAATACATAAATGATCAAATTATATACTAAAAGAAAACAATGCCTAAATAAGTATCAAAAAAACCCTTAGAAGCAAACATAAACGACCTGTGATTAAGCAAAGTAAGACAAATACATCCATGAAAAACAAGCTGGGTGATATAGCAGTACTGTACAGACTGGAGAGACTATGGTAGAAGGACTTTATAAGACCAGACATTCAAGACCCGGGCAACATAGTAAGATCCAAATGTGATCATAAGAATAATAGTAATATAATAATAATAATAATAATAATGAGTGCCATAGATTAAAACTACCAAATATTCCACAAGTAACAAAACAGTTCAGAGGGCAAAGGGACCTGATACAAAGCCTAACCAGAGTTTAATCTTTGGGACCAACATGGAAGAAAAAGAGAACTATCTCCTATAAATTGTGCTCTGACTGCCATACACATGCTGTGACATGCATGAACGCATGAGTGTGTACTTGCAAATAAAAAAATGTTGGAATTTGAAAAATAAAAATTAATACTATAAAGCACAGGGACACTATGAATACATACAATCTACATGCAAAAAGAGTAAAATCAGAAACAAATAAAAAATAACTGATACTTTAAATTCCCAACCTCTTACTTGGAAAATCTGCAATAAAAGTATTTACCCTGTTGTTCCTGTACAAACTAATACAATGTAATCAAATGCCAGTTAACAAAGGTAATTTTACAGAAAAATGTAACTCATAAATATGATCAGAATTAGAAAGCCACCACTTTACAGCTCCTAGTGAAGTAAGAAACACGGGCAAAAATAATCCACATTAATAAAAAAAAAAAAAAACACATTAGATCAGTGGCTTTTTCCTGGGATAAATGTACCTACTTCCTTTCCCTGACATCTAGCAATGGCTGTAGAAATTTTTTGGTTGTTACAACTAGGAAAAGTAGCACTACTTGCATCTAATTGGTAGAGGCCAGAAATGCAATTAAATATCCTGTGATGCCATTGAACTGATCAAGGGGTTCCCAATACAGTGAAGACTGAAGGAGCTGAAAGGGTTTGTGACCCCATGAGGAGAGCAACAATACCAACCAACCAGAGCTCCCAGCGTCTAAACCACCAGCCTGGGAGCACATAGGGAGGGGCCCATGGCCCCAGCTGTATATGTAAGGGAGGATGACAATGTCAGGCATAGGTGGGAGAGGAGATCCTTGTTTCCATGAAGGCTAGACATCGTGGGGGGGGATTTGAGGGTGGGGAGGTGGGAGTAGGGGGGGTAGGTAGGAGCACATCTGCAGAGAAGCAGGAGGAGGAAGGATGGGATAAGGGGTTCCTGGGTGTGGGGGGCGGAATGGGGTAAGGGGATAACATCTGAAATGTAAAGAAAATATCCAATAAAAAAATAAATAAATAAATAAAAAGGAAAAAATATTCTGTGACGCACAGGATAGTGCTTGACAACAAGAAACATCCAGCCCAAAACATTTATAGTGCCAAGGTCAATAAACTTTATGGAAAACCCATAGAAAAATTTATGCTGCCCACTAATCAATCTCAGCCTCATCACAGTTTAACCAGGCATTATCAACCTTCTGAAATGATCCAATATGAAGTATACCAACCATCTACTCAAGAAGGATTCTGCACAAAAAAGTTAAATTTGAATGTATTTGATCCTTTAGTTAATGTGACTGACACACTGCAGCACAAAAGGCAGAACTAAGTTTGGCAAGAAAGTAAGTATTTTAGGCTATTTCAGACCACATGACCTGTCATAACCACCTAAATGTTATTGTAGTACAAACCTGAAAACACTCTGTGTCTCAATAAAATTTTATTTGCAAAAACAGGTGGTAGGCTGAATTTAACTCACGGGCTACTCTCTGTCAGTACCAGGTATAGAAGATTCTTAATAGCAGCACAACAAACATTAACAGAAAATGGGACTTCCTATGGGATCATGTGAGTGGTTGTTTAATTATTCTTTATCATTGGAAAAAAACTCAAGGGAGATAGGTAGAAGCTACTGTCATTTAAAAAGGGATTTAAGAGATATAAAAATTAAACATGCATCTATGAAATCCATTGTATAAATCTGAACTAAAACAAGTCATCTTTAAAAAACATCATGAAACAGGCTCTTTCAAGTATGTGCTAGAAACTGTAGACTGTATCAAGGAATCGTAAGTTAATATTATTAAGTGTGCTAATGGTGTTATGTAAGAAAATGTGCATTAAGTAAGGGCTAGCGAGATGTCATTTAAGCTCCTGGCAGGTAAGCATGAAGACTTGAGTTTGATCCCAAACGCCCATATAAAAAGCCAGGTGTGGGGCACATATCTGTAACCTCACTGCTAGTAGATAGGCAGGGCCCTGAAGCTCCCTGCCAGCCAGAGTTAACAGGATTGATGAGCTTCAGGTTCAGTGAGACTTTTTCTCAACAAATAAAGTACAAAGGAATCAAGTTAAAGGCATCCAGTGTCACCTCACCCTCTGGTCTTCATGAGCACAAACATGCATGAATACTTGTACACAGCGTTACTAACATATATACTACAAACACACATAAACAAAATGTGAGTATTTTGAGAGAAGTATACCAAAATATGGTAGGGGAAAAATGACACTTTTTCAATACTTAAGAAGGGAAAGAGGGATATAAACATATCACAAAACATTGCTAACTGCTAACATGTGACTGGCATAAGGAGCTCACTATATTATTATAAAACATAGCTTAATGCCAAGTTAGTATCCTTTCCCCTCCAAAAAGAACAACTTACTTTTGTAGGAAAGCTGTACAAACTCAGGCAAGTATTGTATCTAAGGCATAAATATAAAAATCTGTAGGTTTTTCTTTACCTCATGTTGATGGTTCTTTACATTTTGCATTGTCTTCATACTGAAAGACATCACCACAAGTGGAGGTGGACTGACATCCTTAACTACATTCACCAGGTCTGGTTTCAAAGCCATTGCCTCAAATTTACACCAACTGATTGGCTGATTCAAGAGTTCTGAAAAAAAATAGATACAACACATCAATAACTTACTGAAAAAGAAACTATGACATTTTTGATTAACAGAAATATTCTTCAATCCTCTAATAAGAATGAGATATTGTAAAATCTAACTAAATATAAGCCACATTAGTGGGCGGTATGCTAATCTTTGTGAATATATTTATGTTCATTTGGGGGGGATAAGTGAGAGGTCAATAACTTTTATAAATTTGTTTAAAGAATCCAAGATCGGCTTTAAAAATAACAGCTGCTTTAGAGGAACTAAAAACATTTTCAAGAGATAAAAGACAAAACAGTATCCTAGATACAAGTGCTAAAAAGGATCAGATAACAGCCAAAGGGTTCTATCTACATTAGGCTGTGATTTTTTTTCTCCCCTCCAAAGGTCAGCAGTTCCCTCTGGAGAACAACTGAACCATATCAGCCAGGCTAGAACATACAAACAACATAATGAGGGACGCACCCGCCAGCACTAAGGCCTCTTCGGACTAAACTGGCAGGTATTAAAGAGAAAGAGATCCAAGTGTATTACCTATAATCACACAAGGAAAACCTTCAAGAAACAAACATAAAAAAGAAGAAACATTAAAATAAATAGACTAATTCTTTAACTTCCCTTTCTTTTTTAATAAAAACAACAGTTTTGTTAGGTGTATAATAGACAATGTAGCAGGTATACAAATAGCCATCTACAAATTTATATATGTGTGTGTGTGTGTGTGTGTGTGTGTGTGTGTGTTCAATTCATTACATATTTTGCCAATTTGAAGTACAATAACTCAAGACACTTGCTTTTTTTAATTTGTTTTAAGGTGGTTTCTTTCTTTTTTTTTTTTTTTCTTTTTTCCCAATCTGCTTTTTAACTTCCCTTTAAAAAAATCTAAAGAGAGTCCTATTGTAGTAGCCAATTAGTCTCCACTCAAATCGACCAGGTGTCAGCAGCATGATCCTCACTACCTGCCCCAGTGTCCTGGCCTCCTGAATGAAAGATACACACTGTAAGGAGCAGGCCCTTACACAGGACCAACTCCATTTTGTAATAGGAAACTTGTTAGGACATGTCTGGTACTTTGTAAAGACAAGTCTGGAAGTAAAGTTGTGCTGTGATAACCAGCTGTGATGAGATCAGAGCCCGGCGATAACCAGACACAAATGGTTATCTGCCATGCACATCACCAGTAACGCCAAATCCAACATAAAAGAGGCGACCCATCGGAGCACTTCATCACACCTGTAGCCATGACTGGCCAATGTGATCCTCCAGACAAAGCATCCTCAACACCTGATCATGACCTAGCATGATACTTCAACAAGCCTCCTCAGCACCAGGTCATCGAAGAGTTAACAGAGAGACCAATGCCTCCAGCTTCTTTGTGGTCAAGCACCCTGCGAGGTCAAATTATCAACTCAACTATCTGGAAGCCACAGCCTGATTCCACCTTCCAGGACACCAGACTTGTAACCAGAAACCATCCAAAGGACTCAGGTCGTATAATCCATGAATGAATGTGTTTATTGCTATGCTTATTTCTTTGATAATTAGAAACTTATTATTTGTGTTCAATGTGTATATTGTTAGAGGCAATGCATAGGAAATGTGGCAGTATCTTGTTGTAACAATTGCCTTAGCTTTGGTGATGACTATATTGTTTGCTATATATTGTTAGAGGCAATACATAAGGAAATGTGACAATATCTTGTTGTAGCAATTGCCTTAGCTTTGGTAATAAATATATTGCTGCTATACATCATTAAAGAATAACTAAATTCTAAGACTTCTGTCTCTCTGGTGCACTCTCTCTTCCCTCTCGAGGAGCTGATGGTCTCACAGTCAAATCCAGTATATGATCCCTGAGTGGAGAAGGACCTGTCGTCCCTCTCCCCACATGGGATTCTAACCCCTTATCAATAGCCTGCTTGCGACACACACATAGCACATAGCCTTATAGTTTAGTTTAATATGCCTTAAACAGCTCAATGGCTGTGCCACTTCTTAACCTCCACATGGCTAACACACTCCCCTCCAATATTCCTGAGTTATTACTTACTAAAACCTGTATTTCATCTTGGCTGCCCCAGACCCAGGCCTGCAGCCCTCTCGGGTTGAGTTCCCCCGGCACCTACATCATGGATAGGTTCTGTCCGACATCTCTCAGGCCTGGCATCTACTCCTTTCCTGAGGTGGGAAACCTGCATGGAGGTTAAGAACTGGCTCAGCCATTGAGCTGTTTAAGGCATATTAAAATATAAGGTTTCGGCAAGGGAACACCCACCCCACTCATTGTAGTGACTTTGGTGCAGGAAGGTACTTTGCAGGCTACCAAAAAAGAACCATGGAAACCAATTCAACCATAAAACCTTTGGCTTACAATCTGTCCTGCCTGCAAAATATGCTAGGGCAATGGTGGCACAGAACCTGTAGGAGTAGCCAACCAATGTCTGCTTTGCCTTAAGGCCCACTCCACACCAACATTGCTTCAGTAACCAAGAACCAGAGACTAGATACCCTAGACACCTAGGTAAAACCAAACGCCACTTAAGTATTTAAAAAAGAAAAAGCTATTACTAAAATGACTCCTAATCTGGTCATCATCATAGGCCTCCTTCAGCAGCAGATGGGAACAAGTGCAGAGATCCCCAGCCAGACTTTATGTGGAGAGAGCCTAAATGGTGTATTCTTCATCAAATCCCTCCTCTCAGACCTCAGAAAAGCCTATGAGATTGTAATAGCCAGAGGAGATAGAAGACATCAGTAGAACAAGGCTTTCTGAATCAATTAAGAGAGGCACATGAGCTCAGAGAGACTGAAGCAACAAGCACTGGGCCTACATAGGTGTGCACTGAGTTCTCTGTGTATATATTACAGCGTTTACCTTAGTATTTTTATGGGACTCCTGACTGTTGGAAAATGAGTGGGTCTTTGATTCTTGTGCCTGCTCTTGGGACAATTCCTCATGTTGGACTGCTGTAGCCAACTTCAATGATAGTTTTAACTTCATCTTATTTTCATTTTATTTTATTTTCATTTTATTTTGTCATGTTTCATTGTTATCTCTTAGAAGCCTATTTTTTCTAATAAGACAGAAAAGGAATGGATCTGGAGAAGGGAGATGAGGAGAAACTGGGGAGGGGAAACTATGATCAGGATATATTATATGAGAAAAGATTCTATTTTCAATAAAAAGGAGGAAAGTGAAAAGAAATGTCAGGAATCTCTTAGCATTTTTCCTTACGTGGATTTTTTACTTCAAGCCAACAAGGTCCTTTGATCTTTCTATTCATCAAGAACAGTTCCAAGCTAGATGTGTTAGTTCCAAATACATGAGAAAATGTTTCTCCTTTTAAATTCTGTGGAAGCTGTGGCACTTCAGCCTGAAAGAAAAAAAGAAACCTTTTTTTTGCTTAAAACTATGACTTCACATTTTCCAGTCTATATTTGAAATAAACAAAGCCTCTATGGAGCAACAGAAGAACCCCTTTGATATATATGAAATGTAATTTGCTACAAATGAAATCTGAAACAATTCACAGTGGGAAAGAAAAACAATTCATGACAAAATAATGCATCTTGATGACACCCATTAGAAGAAAAATAGGACAAGAACTCCCCCAAAAGAGAATTTCTGTCCAGAGCTGTTCAGCCTCACTGATAAAGAATAACCAAGCAAGTATCACACCATTAGAAGAATGAAAGCAATGGGGTGGGATGCACTGAAAAGGCTTCCATATTGTTTTTCATCACCACTGTCAAAAAATTTAGGAAAAGTTTCCCTTTTCCAACATTAGGCTCAAAACACCAGAACAGAGGAAAAGGGTTATGGTCCAGTTCATTAACACCCACAGTGATGACTTCACCCGTCAGAGGAGCAAGAACAGCACTGCAGCAGTGCTAATGCTCATCTTTCATATTTTCTCTGCTCACAAGACATTTCAGCAAACGAATGACACTCGACTCCATCAGGCACTATTATCTATTCCTCTTGACAAACAGTTGAGCTGTTTCAATGTATTTATTTGAAGATGTATACTTGAAAGGCAGTATAACCTATGCTCTAGTACTTAATTTTATCCATTTCAATTATTTATAAACTGTGGGATTCAGGAACCCTACCAATATTCAGAACTGAAATTAGTTGAAGGTTCAAAGATTGAAAAATGTCATTCTAAACCAAACCCCATGATTTTTTTTTCTTTGACTTACCGAGTATCTAACTTCCAAGTACTCAGATTTTTCTGGAACATCAGGTATCTCAAAAGCATAGTTCTTTTCCACTATCTGGGTAAGCAGATATTTAAAAAATAATAATAAAAACTTTGCAAAAATTAAATCAGCCAGTATGATCTACATGTAACACATGTTCCCATAGTTAATCATCAGGAATCTAGCATCCTAACAGAATATAAACAAAATAAAAAGGTATCTCTTCTCCTTTCAACTAATACTAAAATACCTGGTGACAAAAAAAATACTAAAGAACATCTCTTGAACACTAGAGAACATAAATAGTTGCATAAAAGGAAAACACAAAAAAATTAATTTCTTACATTGCTACTATTTGAAATTAAGCAACTGCATCTTACTGGAGAAATGAAATTGAAATTATAAATTCAGCTCATATTCAGTGAGAATCAGCTCTCTGTCCAGGATTACTCCAGAATGAATTATTACCTATTATGAATTAAGCATCTTAACTCTTTCTGCAACTCTTGCAATATGGACCATTTTCAGCACAGAAAAGTGACCATACTTCCCCCAGTTACACACTAGTACACAACAGTGCAAAGCAATACACAAGCACCTACAAGTAATCCAGCTCCAGCACCTATATTCTTTACCATCATAATACACTTCTTCTGAAGTTTTTTGTTTTGGAGTTTGTTACTATCTGGAGTTTGTTTCTATCTGTGTATCTGCAGTGACAGTGATCAAACCTGGGGCTTTGTATATTATTTCTGGAATTTTAAAGATATTATTCTCAATTTCAAGCTCAAACAATTAAGAGTGATAGCCCCTTTAGCAACTCAATCCTACCTTTACTATAATTGTTTATAGCCAGTATTTTTGAAGGGGCTACAGTCGCCATATTTATAGCCAAAGGCATCAATAGCATACCAAAATCAAGACAATATACCATACAAGTCACAGGAATAAACATTTCCATTCTATTAAGAACAGTATCATAGGGATGGAGCTTTAAAGGCAAAAATATTACTCAATCCTCTTAAGAAAAGAATGCATTGGCAATAACTAGTATAAACAAATCAGAACAGTTTCTTCTCCATTTCAGAATAGGAACACAATATTCTGCAAGCCGTTGGGGGTAACTAACTTGCTACAAATCATCTTTCTATTCAAATTCATGACCATTATTTCATAAGTGATTTTTAAAAGTATTTTTACAAATCTAACATGTTACTTTTCATTCATAGCTATGAAATTTCCATTTAAAGAGTTATAACTATTCAGAAGATATTATGCATGAATGTGCAGTAACTATTTGCCAAATCAGGAAATAAAGAAGAACCAGAAAACAATACAGTATTTAATACAAACCTTGGACTTGAACTTCATTATTTTATATTTTGCTGCAATTTTTGAATCAAATTCTTCATAAACATCCTTCATTGTAACTGGAGTTGCTGTTTCTCTCCCTGTGTTTAGATCAATTTTCTGTTCTCCCATGCAGAGAATGAGGGAAAAGAGTATAGTAAGTCTTCTCAACCACAAAATAAAACAAAAGCCTAAATCAACTTTCATTTCCACTCATTTAAACACTGGCATAATATTACAAATGAATGTGAAGACACAAACCTAAGAAGTATACTAAACCCAAATGCCAAGTTCCCCTAGTGCATTATAAAAGCTAATAAGAATAAAGATGACCAATCCTCAAAGATAGAAGAAGAAAAAAACAAATGTTTTAAATTCTGGCCCAGAAGCTTCACAGCTCAATCGAGATGGGGCTTAGAGGGATTAGAGATGTCAAAAACTCAGACAAAGAGGGGGAAGGAAATGGAAACTATTCTGTTTAAATAGCCATGGAGATGATGTTATGCTGCCTATGGAGCACAAGCATGAAAACTGAATCAAATGCCATGCCATGTTTCAGAGTAAGAAAAACGGAAGCATCACATATTTTAAACATCTATTATTCTTAAAACTAAGTCTATGAAGCAGGTTTATAGCACACACCTTTAATCCTGGTACTCCGATTCAGGGACAGATGGATCTCTGTGAGTCTGAGGCTAGCCTGATCTACAGAGTGAGTTTCAGGAATGGGTGCAGGAACTCAACCTGAGTTCTCTAGAACAACAGTAACAGCTCTTCACCTCTAAAAGCCACCTTTTCAGCATTATATATATTTAAACTTTTATTCTGACAAATTGAAATCTCAGTTATACTTCACTTCTTCATTTTCTCCACCGCTAAAAGAGTTGCTGATGAGTGAATAGGGTCAGTAGGTAGAACTAAAAAGATTAAGAAATGGAGAGAATTCCTACTCTGCAGAAAGGTAGGCTAGCAGAACACAGAATGTGTGCCATACACAACTGCTGAGATTAAAAGGTAATCACTAACGTTTACCATTTCACGGGAAGGAAGTAAAGTGTTCGCTCAATATTTTTCACCATAATACAACAGCTCACATGGGTTTTGGCTGATTGATCCATACTTTGCCAAACAGAAAACTACACCTGAAAAAAAAAACAAAGGAAAACAGGAAATAAAAAGCTTTCAAGTACATCAAGTTAAAGGGGCCATACAAAGGCCCAGTGAATATGTTCATATATTTATACCTTTGTGTAATGAATTTCCACCCAAAAGATACACCTGCTTCCCACTCCAAAGACCAGTTCATTATTCTCTACTTATGGTATATATATCAACATAACGGTACAAGCTGTGGCTACAGGAGAAAGTAGCAAAATAACTCTCTAACTTGGTATGAATACTTCCACTAGAGCCAGAATTGCCCAAATTGAAATAAAGTATTTTCTAATAAATCTACTTAAAACCTCTAATGAGAATTTATAAGCCTGAATATAGTATTCTAAATTGTTTAGCACTTAAATTTACTGCTAAAAAACTATTATTTGTGCATAAGGATAAGTATAATATATTAGTTTTTTCTATATATAAAATTATACTTGGGGAAAGTTTATATTTCCTACCACTTATTCTAGATAACATTAGTCTCAAGATACAGTTCTACTATAATCTATTTTATGGTTATCTACGTCACAAGCTACTAAAACAAAATCTAGCTAGTTCATATTTGTGCTCCTTTCTATTCACCAGGTAATCTAGATCACCAGGTAGTGAATACTAAGGCAGCAAAACATGCCTTTGTAGATATCAAATCACTGTTCATGACAACTGGCCATCATGGAAGAACTCCAAAGATTTGATAGTCAACTCAAGAGATGGTCAACTTTGCAAAATCCCAGGCTCCATGAATCCCAGGCTCACAGAGCCATTGATCTTAGATACTAAGGAAATTCTGAAACATGCAAAGGTTACTTTATTGTTCACAAGACCAATTACCCTAGTTTCACAGCTCATCAGTGTTTTGTCACTGATCTCAGCAGAAAGAATTAAGACTGTCTTGAGGATTTTCATTTCTGCAGATGATTAAATCTCATACAAGAGTTGTGTGATTTTCAACAAGGAGGTGGGGGTGGGGGCTAAGTGAGGAATATAAGGAGAGAGAAAGGGGGTGCTAAGGATGATTTAAGAAAAAAATTCAGAGTAACATAGAAAATTCAAAGTCATCCTCACAACAGTTAAAGATGAAAAAACAAAATTCCATGCAAAGAAAAATAAAGACCCTAATATTGGATTCAAAGATTCAAATAGCTCATTTTACAGTCAAACTAATATCACACTTCATGTAACACATTTGACACTGTTTATGCCTCATTTGCCACAAAAAGATCATGGTAAACAAAGATTACATTTCCCCCAAAGTTACTAGCTGAAACCAGGTGCAGTCAGGATTATTCAACCTTGAAAAAGTCATAATGAAGACAGGATATGTTCCGATATGCAAAGAGTAAGATTCTTTTCATAATTATGGTTCATTCAGCAATAACTGAGTGACTTAGAATCTGGAAGACAGTGAGCAACAATAACGGGGTCTTATGCATACTCTGTTCTTATTAGCAGCATTGACTCCACGAAAGCTCAGTGATCATTCCCAGCTATCACATCGCAACTGCTCAACCCCCTAAGATTAAAGCTTTTAAAAGCTATTTTATTTAACCCACTGGCATCATAAACAGAAAAATATGCCACTGCAGAGGACACACTTTGAGAAGTGCCCCAGAAAAAGAAAGTGGACTGACAGTGAGAAGCCAAGACCTATGGCAGGAAAGGACTAAGGGTACTTTGGTTTTGGAGCATCAGTTTTCTAAGTGAATAGTCTAGATAATTTCTGAGGCCTTCTTGTGAACCAGAAATATCCTCCTACCTCAGCATTTGGATAAAAGAGCAGTAACAGATTCTCCCATTGTTTAAAATAATGGTGAATTAAAATAGATAAGGTGGGATGGGTCTATAGTTTAATAAGCTACTTGGGAAGCTTAGCTAGAAGGTCTCTTGAGCCCAGAAGTTTAAGGTCAGCTTGAACAACACTGATCTCAAAAAAAATAACCGTGAAATATGTCCCATGCAATGTAGCTCAGTGGCATAGTATGTGCCTGAGTTCAATCACCCACATGACCAAAAATGTTTCCAGTATCGGCCAAAAAGTCTGTGGATAACAAGGGTCTATAACCAAATCATCCTGCCCTAGATAAAATGGCTGGTTAAGATGCCATTTCTGAGCTTGACTTTAACTTCCTAAAAAAAAATAAGATAGAACCATGTGCTACTTAAGTGATTCTGCAAGAGCATATAAATATTTGCTAAGAGAAAGTATATTGATGGTCTGACAAGTCCCCCTAGAAACCACTGACAGTTTTCTACATGACATCAGTTATCTTCATTTAAATCAGTCTCCAAGTCAAATGGATGGCTAGTCATCCTTACACACTTGCTTTACCAATATGTAGTTAACGCTCTCTAGTTTTATTTGATTCAGTCTCCAGGAAACCAGTTTGAAAAATACAACTTGTATCTACCACAGATCCCAAGAGATCTAAACGCAGACAATTCTACTTCAGGTATTTCATACTCATCAGACAGACTACACTGATTCTGACTATACTGACTCTGATCCTTTAACAAAGATGACTGAATTATACAGGGCCCATAGGAAATTCCTATCTCTTAATCAAATCTATAGTCTGTTTTGCAGATGCCAGTATGCAAATATTTTTTAACATTACATATTGGGAGGGGGGACAGATGTCAGAGGACAACTTGCAGGAGTCAACTTTCTCCTTTCACCATGTAGTTCTGTCATGTCACCAAGCTTAGCAGCCTTTACCTGCTAAGTCACTTCACCAGTTCCTGTACAGACAACTCTGAGGACAGGGTCCTTATGCTACCTATAACATCTCAGTTCCACAAACTAAATTTCCCAACAGATCATAAGAAAATACAAAGGGTATAAGTTCCCAACAGATCATAAGAGAAATATAGAGGGCGTAAACCACGGGGCTAACAAGGGTAATTAGCTACTCAAATGCAGTTCTTATATCCATGACTAAGTCATTTGAGCCAAAGGATTCATTAAATGAATCCTGGCATGTCAAAAGTTATTTTCTCTCCTATTTATGAGTAGAGGAACTAAAGATGAAAAGCTTATTTCCACTACTTCATTTGGGATACTTTTTAAATTCTTAAAAAGTTAACCTTTAGAACTAGAATAAGACAGATTCAAACTGGTAGCAGAGACATAGACACAAGAACAGACATCTGTTCAGTTCAAAAAGAACCTTCTCAGACAGTTACCTGTGTTCAAAATTCAATACTATACCTCTAAAATCACAATGGTGTTCTGAGCTACTCTTGGGTGATTTTCCTTTACAAGAAGGAACAGCAATATCCCTCACTGGAAGTTCAGGACTACAAATTCTTAAAGAATGTTCTCTTTGTTCTGTTGTTGGGCAGTCATTTTAACCACCAAGTTCCAGGCATTCACAGAATTAACTCAGGCCCAGGAAGTGGCACTATTAAGAGGTGTGGCCTTGTTAGAATGGGTGTGTCACAGTGGAGAAGAGCTTTAATACTCTCATCCTAGCTACCTGGGGGCTAGTATTCTGCTATCAGCTTTCATATAAAGATGTAGATCTCTCAGCTCTTCCAGCACCATGCCTGCCTAGATGCTGCCCTGCTCCCGCCTTGATTTTATTTGTCTCTCAAACAATACATCCCAACCACAACTTCCCCTCTCTCCAGTCTACTTAGTTCCCCTCTACTCCCTCTCTCCCCCAGATCCACTCTTCCTGTTTCATTCAGAAAAGAGCAGGCCCCCAGGGACATCAACAGAACATAGCACAAGATACAGTAAAACCAAGCGCAAACCCTTACATCAAGGCTGGAGGAGGCAATCCATTAGGAGAGAAAGGGACCCAAGAGCAGGCAAAAGAATCAGAGATACTCCCACTGTCAGGACTCCCCCAAAACACCAAGCCAACCACTATAACACATATGCAGACAACCTAGGTCAGACTTATGTGGGCTCCATGATTGCCACTTCAGTCTCTGCAAGTTCCTATGAGACCTGCTAAGTTGATCCTGGGAGCCATGCTCTCCCAGTGTTCAATTCTTAAGAAGCAATTGGTCGCTCTCCAACTACCATCAACTCTCACCCCACTGAGAATGTTAAACTTCTGTATATGGAATGTGTCTAGCTTGCTCACCCCATCTCAGTGTCTAGAACACAAAGGATGTTCTCTGTTGAATAAAAAGACAAATTAGGCCAGGCATGCTGGCAGATGCCTTTAATCCCAGTACTAGAAAGACAGAGGCAGGTGGATTTTACAAGTTCAAGAAGCCTGGTCTATGTATCGAGTTCCAGGACAGCCAAAGCTACATAAAAGAGAGGCTCTGTCTCAAAAAAAAAAAAAAAAAAAAAAAAAAAAACAATTAATTGATTCATTTTAAAAGAGACAAATTAATGTCTGATTCTATTAGAAAAACAAAGCCAATTAGAATCACTAAAGTATTTAAGGGAACAGGTGCTATACTCTGTAATAAAAGTCTAAAATTACCTTAGGTATGACTGATTACCTGGTTGGTTGTATGGATCTTCATAAGCATCCAGCCAATAAAACTGAAACACTTCTTCATCATCTGCCCCCTTTACCAATGGGAGATGACTGGAATCCACTTGAACTTCCTGAAGTATGCTTTCATCCTCCTGATCAATGTCCCAACAAGAGATATCAGGGAGAAAACTTTCTCTGTAGAAATCACATTTTCAAAAACTTTATAAAAGCCAACAGAATAATTAGAGTACTATGTTTCAGAACAATCATAAAATGCACTTACAAGTAAGATGTGGTTCCCTTCTCAGGATCTGCTTCATGTTTCACCTTTTCTACTGGCTCATTCTCTTGGTCCCAAGTCTTAGCAGTCACAAGCTCCTCATCTACCTTCTCTGTGTCCATGGGCTCATCAAAGTCACCATCTTCAAACTCCATTACCCCTGACTCCTGCTCATCTTCTGGACACTCTGGCTGAGCCAGCTCTCCTGTAGACATCACCATATATTCCCATCACATGTTACAAAGCTGACCAGACATTGAAATAACAGCCCTTTCCTACATTGTGTTTGTATTTCTCTTTAATCTTCATGTTGGATGGTTTGAACTTTTACTACTATAAATTCAACCTTTCATGCGCAGATTGCCACCTTCACCATCACCTTGTATCACCAAGCTTCCATGTGTGGCAGTTGTTGCTCAACAACTTGCACTTTTGCCTAAATGAGACTTACCAGCAAATTCAGCACGTTTAAGAGGAATGGGAGTTAACAGAGGCTCATTCCTGAGGACAAGGGAAGCAGGTTTTCCTGAAGGAATTGCCTGTAAATGTTTTTAAGTGTTTAGTCAGTTAGAACTGCATACTAAAAATACTTAACTGTCCTACCCTGACCAAAGATAATGACAGTTCCCACTTATAAAAAGATTTTATGTATTATTAATGTAATGGCTTCAATTATTTTACTGTTACCTGGATTTACACAAAAAAAACTTGTTTCCAGGAAGAAAATTATTGCATTTAACACAGTTGTAATACCTATAATAAACATGTACTAGTTACTACAAAATTTACTATGAAAAAAGCAGGCGCATGCTATTTTGAAATACATGAAACTATATATTGAATGGCAGTTCTAATTTAAAAGAAACAAAACAAATTCAAAAGCATCTCCTTCACAAAGGCAAATAAATTTAAAGCAGAACAACAAATCAAGGAGGGTATTTCTACTGACTTTACCTTAGGGGTGTGCACTGAAAAAGGATTGAGCAAATCTCCAGTAGATGTTTTTTTCTTTGGTATCAATACAGGTGGTGGAGCTATTTGAACTGTCTAAAAGGGAAGGGAAGACACATTCACCGTTGTGCCGGGTTTACCACATAATAGACAAAAAGTACATTTTTTTCTCTCATGCCCAAGAAGTAAAGCATTTTTCCTTCCCTGCCCCCCAAAACAGGATCCATGCTCATGCATTGCAGTTACTATAGCAACAATACTAGAGAAATCACTAGAAAACCAGAATAGATATTTAAACCATTCCTAATTTTTTTTCTTTCAAGAATTTAACACACTTTCTTCACTTACATTTCCAGGTATTACATTTAACACTCAACAAAATAGAACTACATAGTGTTGGTATTAGTCGATTAATCCGTAGTCACTTAGAAAGTATACCTCTAAATAAAAGCTTAGTCTTTATGATATATGGCCAAATCTCAAATTCAGTGTAATAAAGCCTGTTTGAGTTCTATCAAAGGCAGCTCACTTACTCTTCCTGCACTCCACTCAAAATTCAGAACGGGGTTCTCATGCCCATGTGTGCAGATTGACAGGCTTCAATCCATTTACAGAACATACATTATAACAACTGAATACAAGCAATGAATATTCACAGAATTGACTCGTGGGTGTATTCTTACTACTTCCAATCCACACCCACACAGCCCATCTACTTAATCTTAGAGCATAACAGTTGGAAACTCCTCACCTAAAATGGTGAGACGAAACCTCAGTGAGAAGAAAACTAATGTAAGGGCTTTTCTTTTCTTTGTGTGGGTTGGGGAGAGGGGTTGTGTATGTGCATGCGTGGTGACATAATACCAGCATGTTTTCTTTCCAGTGATAGTCTTGTTTGTACAATTAGTGAACTGTTTCTTTAGCCTATGTTCCCTATGTATTTTACTACTCTAGGAAATTAATTCACTTACCTCAGTGTTCAGATCCTGTAGAATGTCACCTAGCAGATCATCCTTGGACAAGTCTACTGCTTTCTGTATATTATTTAAAAAAAGAAAAACTCATAAATGAGAACATTCTAGATTGAACTTTCATGCAGACCATGCACCCATCTCTGAAAGGAACCACTTAACCCTATCAGTCCTTCAGTGCTCACTTTCATCAGACTTTAACAAGCACTTGTGCATATTCAATTTTTAAATTTAAACTCTCAGCCTCTATTTTCATTTTACTCTGTGATTTTCTTGCTTGTCACTAAAGTTAAACATACTGTCATTTCAGCTTTTCTATTCAATTTTCTTTTGTCTCCTAAGTTCAAACCACTGAGGTACCTATATTCATATAATACGTAAATTCATCTTACTAAGTGCAATTCATAGAATGTTACTCAAATATGTATTCAACACATACCATTTGTGCAACCAAAGATTAAACTCATTTCACAGAGAGAAAAACCACTTTATATAAGGAAACATGAAACTCACATCTGTAGTTTTCTTCCCAGCACTAGCAATGAACATTGCCTTGATATTGTTTGGTTTTGTCACTGAAGGTTTCTTTACATTCTTCCTGTCCTTTCTGTGTGCTTTGCCATCACTTCCTATTGAAAAAGAAAGTATTAGGAACTTGCACTGGAAAACTAAAGCCTACTCAGTCAGTCATTCATTGTGTATATAAGAAAATTTAAGAAGAAAATAAATTAAAAATACAAAATTGGAAAATTCTGCACAAGGTACACAGCAAAGAATCTTTTTTTTTAATTGGATATTTTATGTATTTACATTTCAAATGTTATCCCCTTTCCCGGTTCCTGCTCTGGAGCAATCCCTCCCCCATCCCATCCCTCTCCCCCTGCTTCTATGAGAGGACAAACTGTAGAGCAAAGAATCTTTTAAATGGCATAAATTGAAAAAAATCTCAGGGCTAAGTTATAAAAAGCAATGAAATATAATAAATTAAGTATCATGGAGAGGTAGGTGTGACTAGTTGTTAATGTGAATGCAAAGCTTTTGAAAAGTTGAGATAGCTGTTTTCTTGCTTCCTACAAAAATAAAGACTATACAACTAGTCTGCAACCATTAACAACTGGACACATGTTCCATGCTGTATCAAACCGAATGGCACAAGCTCACTTGTTCATTCCAAGAGAACTTTTGTCTTCTGTCTTCCCTTGTGGACATGACTAAATCACCTATGAACTTTCCTAATACTGTCCATTTTAATATCACTTTCTGATTCATTCCAAAATAATGTAAATCTTAAGAGAAACTAGAATGACTAATTAAAACAGTACAGTAGCAATATACAGACTAGATGACATAGAAAAGTCTAAAGAAAGGTGTGATTCTACTATGAGAAGACCATATACACAGTTGAGTATGTCTTACTCTTTCTAAGTACCTTGCTTTCTACTAATCCCTGTTCTTAATATTAAAATTTTCTTTCAATAAACTCTGCTTCATAAAAAGAAAAGTCTAAAGAACAACCCAATCACTTATGAAAATTTACTGGGGGGGGGGGGGGTGGGGGAATGGAGAAAAGGGATGATATCTAAAGTATAAATAAAATATCCAATAAAAAAATATAAAAAAAAAGAAAAAAAGAGAAACAAAAAAAAGAAAATTTACTGTATAATAAAGTGGCTATTCAAATTACTTGATTTGTCAATAAGCAGTGTCCACTAACCATTTTAGAGCAGTAAACAGTATTAACACCAACATGACAAATTTAAAAATAAAATTACACAAGTATTTTTAGGAATCACTCAAAATTTTAATATTTATTTTATAATTTTTTGAAATTTTTTTAGTTTTTTTGGTTTTTTCAATACAGGGTTTCTGTGTAATTTGGCTGCCTGGAACTCACTCTATAGACCAGGCTGTCCTGGAACTCAGAGATCAGTATGCCTCTGCCTGCCCAGTGCTTGGATTCAAGGCATAAACCACCATACCCGGGCAAAATTTTCCTATGTATACAATATACTTTGATGATATATCTACGCCTGAGCTCCCTTGCCCCAACTTTCCCCAAGCTCCTCCAATACAACTCTCTCCCAATTTCCTGTCCTTTTCTACTATAACCACAGAGTCCAATTAGTGCTGCCTATATGTGCATCAGTATGAGACTATCCACTGGAGCACAGACAAGCTATCTGTAGCCATTTCCCAAAGAAAGTGAGTCTCCCTCCCTCAGCACTCATCAACTGCCAATAATAGCTCCTCAGTTAGGGGTAGAGTAGTTTTGAAAGGTTTTGCTATTGGTGGTAGTTTGTTTTTGATTTTGTTTGTTTGCTTTTGATTGAAAATAGATTCTTCTCTCATATAATAAATCCCAACCATAATTTCCTCCCTCTAATCCTCCCAACTCTTCTACCTCCCCTCTTCCACAGATCCATTCCCCCTCCTTTCCTCTTCAGAAAAGAGCAGCCTTCCAAGATTATGACAGCCAAACGAGACAAAACAAAATTCAATAAGACAAGGCAAAAGCCCTCCTGTAGAGGCTGACCAAAGCAGCCCAACAGAAGGAAAAGCGAGAGCGTCCCAAGAGCAGTCAGACATACACCAGTTCCTACTGTTAAGAGTCCCACAAGAACACCAAACTAAGAGCCATAATATATACATACACATACACATACGCAAATACACATAAAACCTATGGAGACCCATGCAGGCCCTATGGTTCCCACTTTAGTCTCTGTGAGTCCATGTGAGGCCTGCTTAGGTGATTCAGTGGGCCATGTGTTCCTGGTTCTCCAACCCTACTGACTCCTACAATCTTTCCCCTTCTTCTCTGTGTTGGGACCCAAAGGAGACCTTAATTCTTTGTAACCTACATATTGTAAACACTATAATTCAAAATCCACTTGTAGAAAAAAAAGACTAATAAGATTCAACTACATGAGAAATAACATTTAAAAAAAAAAAACAGAAAAAGTTTCTTCAATATGTATCATGGATAAAGGATAAATCAACTTAAGGCCAAAATTCTAGGGAAAGTAATCAATAAACACGAGTTAAATTTTACTTAAAAATCCTCAACTTCATATGTAAAACTGTAAATGAAAATTACAGAGATATTACTTCTCACAAATCAGAGTACCAAAATCTCAAAAAGCTTGACAATACATTGTTAGCAAGACTTTGGGAAAGCAGATACTTGTACACTGTTAATGAAAATGTATAATTCCTATGAAGAACATAAGTTGTGCATAGTAGTTCAGGGATACAATCTTAATACTCAAGAAGCTAGGGCCAGAGGACTCAAGAACCTGAGAGAAGAGGATCTTGAGTTCAAAAATAGTCTGTGCTACCTAATGAGTGCTGAAGTATTAAAACACACACACACACACACACACACACAGGTTAAGAGATGGATTAAAGGTACTGGCTGTTTTCCAAAGGACTCAAGTTCAATTTCCAGCACTTACATGATGGCTCACAACTATCTGTATAACTCTAGTCCCAGGGAATCCTATGGCCTCTTTGGGCCTCTGTGGGCACTAGACACATATTTGGTAAAGACATACATATAGACAAAACACAAACAAACATAAAATAATGAAAATAAAGATAGGGGCTGGAGAGATGGTTTAGAGGTTAAGAACACTTGTTACTCTTGAAGAATACAAAATTTAGTTCCAAGCACCTACATGGTAGCTCACAACTATTTCTAACTCCAGTTCCAGGAAATCTAATGCTGCTTCTGCTTTCCATGGGCATCAGGCATGAACATGGTACACATACATCCATGCAGACAAAATACTCATAAATTTGAAATAAATCTTTAAAAAAAATTAAGAAAATTTAAACAACAAAGTTTTCTTTTTTTTTCTTTTTTTTTTTTTTTTTTTTTTTTGGTTTTTCCAGACAGGGTTTCTCTGTGTAGTCCTGGCTGTCCTGGAACTCACTCTGTAAACCAAAAAACAAAGTTTTCATGAACACTTACTCTCAAAGCCAGCAACCTCACATCTAGGAATTTTCCCTGAGAAAGGCACAGAGTTATTGGATGTTGTACTATTTGTAATAAATTATTAAAAATAAGTATTCTTCCAAGAAGTTCATTATAATTACTGAAAATTTATACTCTGAAGCACCCACATGATTCTTCACAGCTATATACAAATAAACACAAAGGAAAGATTTGTATACACTCCAAGTATCACACTAGAGTGATTTTCAGAGTACTTTACTAAGCAAAAAATAACTATAGACATTATCATTTAATTTAACAAAAATAAATCAAAACACATAAAATTCTTGTTAAATAGACCCTCAAATAAATAAAATTGTTCAAGCAAAAACATGAACACTAATGTTTAGAGTTTCAGGAAGGACAATAAAAAATTATGGAAACAACACAGATACTCAACAAAAAATATGGTATATACAACTATATAACAGTATATTTATTCACAAAAAGAAAGTACTAGCATATGCTCTAACATGAATGAAATTAACAACCTTATGCTAAGTCAAAGAAGCCAGACCCAAATGGTCAATTATGACTCCATTTATATGATATGTCCTAATAGAATAAGCAAATACAATGACATAAAGTAAATCAATGGCTGCCAAGCACTGAAGGAATACTGGGGAGTGACTGCTTAATGAGTATTGAGCTCACGCCTAACACGAAGCTATTCTGAAATTGCATAGTGGAAATACACTGCAAATTTACTAAAAGTCATGAACCATAAATACATTTTTAATATATTTTCCATGTGCCTGGACTGTGAAAACTGTAGGACACTTGTGAAAACTTTAAGAGATTACATGAAGATCTTTAAAATTTCATTGACATCATTTGGAGCAATGTTTAAATCCCAGTAAACAAAACTCAGGCTTTAAGACTGAGTATAGATGACTGGTGGTGGTGGAGCAAACCTTTAATCCCAGGTATCTGTGAGTTCAAGGCCAGTCTGGTCTACAGAGATAGTTCTAGGACAGCCAAGGCTACACAAAGAAACTCTGTCTTGAAAACAAACAAAACAAAACAAAAAAGGTAAATGCAGAGAGGTCAATAGAGGTGTGAATAAAAAAAGAAGGGCTTCATGAGAAGCCTTTAATCTCACCACTAAAGGTTAGTAAGATTTATACAGAAATACAGGAAGAAAAAGAGTATAAAAAGAGTATAAGTAACTATTGATGCGAAATTTATCCACAGTTTAGTGCTGGCTTTGTTTTACTGTGATTTCTCACTGGTTTCTTTTCATTTTGAATTAGCTGATAATATTTTCCTACCTCTAAGGTATGCAAGCCAATCTATGATGAGGTGTTTTCAAAGAGTTGACCTTTTACTTCTAGCCAAAATTCTGTAACTTTTTTCATGAACTGTAAAGTAAATTGTTGGATTCTATTTCTCTTTATACACTCTTGTGATCTTACCAGGCTTCTGGCAAAAGATGGTGGTGAGCTGTAGGCATGTTGGGGGGGTGGGGGTGGCGAAACATGAAGTAAAAATTTCTAAGACTAGCTGATTTCTAGAATGTCAAATCTTCTCTTCACTGATATCTAATCAAGAAGAGAGAAAAATACAATCATGGAAATACATTCAAGAAATACTGCATACTTTCTTTGTACTGGCTATGGTGTATGATCAACACTGGAGCAACTAGGACATAGGTCTTTTCTCTGAGATGTTTCCTGTCCATTCCAACTTCCTACTACACAGCTGGTAAAACTAAGATCAGGTGATAAGACCAGGTCAAGATGATTCAATTAACAACACTGCCCTAATTCAAGCACAGTCTCAACACCTCAGCACCAATGAGCATATCCAGTCCCCAGATCTGAATACAATTCCCCACTTAAAAGGAATAAGATTCTAGGGAGAAACAGCCAATTCCAGGTTTATGACAGAAGAGTACAAGATAAGCCTGAAACACCATTTTGGCACTAAAAGCTAGGGAATGCTCAAAGACTGGTAGGGTCCTATAAAAGGATGCTTAAAGGGACTCCACTGAACAAATCTCAACCTCAAAAGGAAAAATGAGAGGCTGGGGAAATGGCCTAGTGAGTAAGACCAATGGCTATGAAAGCAAGATGACCTGAGTTTAAATCTCAAGCACCTTAGTAATAACCAGGTATAGCCTTGCATGCCTGTAACCCAAGTTCTGATGGACAGATGAGTGGATTCAGGGAGTCTACTGGATGGCCAGCATAGCCAACATCAGCAGACTTCAGACCCTGTCTAAAAGAATCTCTGGCCATTGGCACACTCACCTACACATATGTGCTCAGCAGCCCACATACACAAAAGGAAACATGATAACGGCCACTGAACTCTAATAGTGAGGTTCTTAGGAATACACAGCTTCAAAGTGATAATATTGAAAAAAGATAGAGAAGCTGGGTATAGTGATATGCTTAATGATTAATGAACACATAAAGCTAAATAAAGCAAAAGGATCGCTTGAGTCCAAGAGTTCAATAGCAGCCTGAGCAACATGGCAAGACCTTATCTTAAAAAGTATTTAAAAGAATAATTTAAAAATAAAATAGGATCACCAATACCCACTCAAAGCATTGGGTAAACTTTTGTGAGGAAACAGAATATATACAATATACATGGCTTAAAATCATCCTGTATCTTACAAAAGGAGAAATGAAGTTTTGCATATAACCTGACATTATCTTAGCCAATAAATCAAACTTACTATCAATAATAATGGAATCTACTTCATGTCCTTTCTGTATCTTAAAAAAGTTACAGAGCTGGGCGGTGGTGGCGCACGCCTTTAATCCCAGCACTTGGGAGGCAGAGGCAGGCAGATTTCTGAGTTCGAGGTCAGCCTGGTCTACAGAGTGAGTTCCAGGACAGCCTGGGCTACACAGAGAAACCCTGTCTCGGAAGAAAAAAAAAAAACTAAAAAAAAAAAAAAAAAAAAAAAAAAAAGTTATGGGAACCAAGGAGATGGCTCAGCAGGTGACAGCACTTACTGAAGAAGCCTGACACCCTGAGCTTGGTCCCTGGAATCCAGGTTTTTAAAAAAAAAAAAAAAAAAAACTGTGTTGGGGTGGTATGCATTTGTAATTCTAGTGCTCCTACAACCAGAAGGGAGGCTAAGATAGGAGAACCAACTATGCTGAAGTTCAGCTAGGCTGGACTTTCACAGCAGAGCATCAACAGAACAAGAAAGATCCTGCCTCAAAGCAAGGTGGAGAGAACCAACTCCCAAAACTCCTCTGACCTCCACACATACTGTAGCACACCAGACATGCCAGGGCACCCCTCTCCTTCCATCCTGTTCCCCCTCTCTCTCCCCACATATGAAATAAACAAATATCTAACTACTTTTAATTATAAAAGATGTTGCTGAGCTAAGTGGAATTATTTTCCTATAGACAACATATTAGGTAATACCATGAAAATGGGGCTGTGGTTAAGCAGACAAGCATCCTTATTCTTAGGAAGCCACTGTTGAAGTTTAAAAACCTAACCACATAAGTCTTTGTATATGTGGTTAGGAAAAGGGAAAGGAACCAAATGTTAAAGCAACGTGCGGGTTATATCATGTAAAGTTTCAATTAAAGCAAATTGGTTCCTCAGAAGGCTCATTCAGCCTTTTGGGACAGCAACCTATGTGATGCTATAATCCACAAAATTTACTATTGATAAGCATACTCAAGTCAACAACAACAAAAAGCATGTTTTAAGGAAGTTTACATTTTAGTATTGGAATGCCTTCATCGCTACCCTGGGACACATGTTGAAAAAGCTAGACTTGGTTTTTCTAAAGCCCTAATAATCTAGGTATATCAACTCAGTAGGAATTAAAAGGAATTACTTATTGTTGCATCCCTCAAAATCTGCAATTCTATAATAACTAAAGAACTGAAATTTTTTAACATAAGTAAAAGATCAACGTCTTCAGATAAAAAGGAACATAAAACTTTATTTCCTGCTAAAATTTTTGCTTCTTATAGGTAACGTTCAAACCAACTTTTTCTCTATTAGAACATATTCTCAAAGACAAACTGTATCAGAATACCAAGTCATTTCAAATTTTAGACAATCCTTTAAATCCCAAAATGTCATTTTTCAAAACAAAATGTAGGTACCTTTCCCACAGGTGTCAAGAGCATCATCCTCAAGGTCATCATCAAAAATCTCTCTGCCATCTTCCACATAGCCTGTACCGTCTGAAAGAATACAATTTAATATTGGAATCAAGTTTCTAGAAGTAGCCAAAAGCTGGGCATACCTGTAATCTCAGCACTCAAGAAGCTAAGGCAGGAGGATTACAAGTTTGAGTCCAGCTAGAGTGACAAAATGAGGTGGAGGCCAGCCTGAGCTACAAAATGAAAAGCTGCTTCAAAGTAACAAAAAAATAAAAGGTGAACAATAAGACAGTGTATACTGACTGTCACCCAAACTGACAGGATCCAGAAGTACCTAGAAGATAAACCTCTTGGCATGCCTAAGGGCAATCCTGCTAATCCAAAGCTTCAGGATCTCCACCCAACAGAGCAACAATAGGATAGCCAGGAGGTTAATTGGTGAGGACCCAATATTGGTAGTATCACAGAAGCCAGAGATATTGAACCAGACCAATGACTCAGTGCAATGAAAATTTCCAAATGAAGACGTGTGGACAGAAGGATATACTGTGGGACACACTGTGATATACTACAGCTTCCTCGATGAGATGTTTTCTGTGCTTTGTTTTTGTTGTTATTGCTATTGACAGTGTGTTTTCTTTTATTTTAGGGGGAAAAATTGCAAGAGCAAAGGGTAGATATAAGGAGACAGGGAGATGAACAAGACTGGGGTACATGATGTGAAACTTGAAAAGAATCATAAAGTTAAAAAAAACTTTTGCCACAGAAGGCTGCTTTATAGTTGTTTATTTTTTAAATAGCCCTGAAAGGCATCCTAATTTCCAAGGGGAATCTAGCCACATAGTTGACCCCAATTATATAAGTAGAAGTCATCAACACAGTCTGCATCTCCTTCCTCAGGTCAGCATTCTCATGCCAAGTAGTCAGAACCTATAAGCAGAAACCAGTGAACTTTATACAAGAGTTAAGACCAACCTGCACGGTGCTTTCTGTGGCTCAAATTACATCTCACATTTACAACATGTTCTACTCTTGCCCAAGTGCCATTCAGGAGGAACTATAAATGGCTTAACATAGCCCATGGGTTAAAAAACCCACATGGGTAAGCCTCCAGTGTGGCACAATCCCAGAACTATGTGTCCTGAGAACATTATGGAATTCTCTGCTTGCTGCCCTCACTTCCATCTTAATCTAAGAATTATATGAAAACTTAAGGGGGCTTCCAGCCCTCACTGGGCAGTACTGGCACTCACAATACTGTTTGGTCTCTTCCAGGCATTGCTGCTGGAGCAGATTAGTGATTCAATCACCACCTTAGGAAAGAACTTAGAGATGTAGATTGTCAGCAGTGACCACCACTCTTAGAAAACATTTGGAAAAATAAAGTGGTTAGTGAAGCTAGGTTAAGATGTTTTCTTATATTGGCTCTGATATAGAAAATCTTAGGAAACAATATGAAGTTCAGAAAAGCACACTCTTATTAGGACCTTTATGGTCAGGGAATAAGAACAATGGCAGCACTGGCTGACGTGACTCTCACTGAGGCTAGACTGGGGAAGATTGATTTCTTATACACATTTTGTACTCAGTTTCCTGATACAGTTTATTAAGAATTGCTTATGAGTAGATATGCATTCTAAGGATTTAAGGTAGGTATGACTGATTTTTATATAAAAGTTTAGATTCGTGATTCTTTTAAGATTCTTTTAAGATTACTTTTAAAGATAAATAATAAAATAATTACTCATTTCTGTGTAATGGCAAATTGCTGCCTGCCAGTAAGAGAAAGTGACTGAGAAAACTCCCTTGCTTGCTCACATTTTGTTCATCTATGACAACTTGCTTAGTTATGAATGTATATGAGTTTGGGGGAATAATTTGTTTTCTTTACCTGTACTATGTAATGTTGTTTCTTGTAAAGGTATTGGGGAACACACTATTTTTTCATAATCATTACTAGGAGAAAACTAAAATGTAATTGCAATTGTATACTGCTTGAAAGATTTTTTCTGGGATATATAAGCTATTGAAGAAAGAATAAAATATGGTGGCTGGAACACTGTTTCTGCCATCCATCAACTATGTGTAGTTTTTAATTTTTTTTTATTTTTTTTTTTATTTTTATTTTTTATTTTTTTTATTTTTTTTGGTTTTTCGAGACAAGGTTTCTCTGTATAGCCCTGGCTGTCCTGGAACTCACTTGGTAGACCAGGCTGGCCTCGAACTCAGAAATCCGCCTGCCTCTGCCTCCCAAGTGCTGGGATTAAAGGCGTGCGCCACCACCGCCCGGCTATGTGTAGTTTTTATGAATGAGGGTTGAACCATCCATCAACTATGTGTGTGTATAAGGTTTGTGTATGTGGTGGTTTGGAGCATTGCATCCATCAACTATGTGTATGTATGTATAAGGTTTGTATGAATGTGTGTGTATGTATGTATACATGTAAAGCTTGTCTGGATGTATGTTGAAGCTTGCTCCATCCACTAATTGTGTGTGTGTGTGTATGTGTGTGTGTGTGTATGAAATATTTGGAGCCTGCTTGCTTTGCTTTAACCACTCTATGTGTGTGTATATGTTTGTCTATAGGTCTATATGTATGTTTGTATGAAGTTATTCGACTCTGTCTTTTGTTTTATCCACTCAATATATGTATGCGCACATGTGCACACCCGCCTGTTTTCTCTCTGTCTTTCTCTTTCTCATTAGCTCCAAGTAATTAACTTCTCTAATCGTTGGCTGCCTTTGGCAGCAGCCCCTGTAGGTATCTGGATCCACCTTGTCAACTGCTCTCAACACTGACCCCTCAATGGCTGCCTGTCTCAGCTTACCCTGTGGTGGGAAAGCAACTCTTTAGAGCAACTCTGGAAGATAGTCTCTACCTCCATATCATAGGCAGAAAACTTGGGCTTAATGATATTAACTGACTTACCCAAGGCTAGTTACAAAATGGAAAAGATAGAACCTAAAGTTTATCCCTTAATTCAACCAGCTATGGGACTGTTCCTCACTATTCCTCTTTTAGAGGGGCACTGATGACTAAACCTAGTACCCAAGCATTCCCTCTCAATCCTTACATGGGCACATCCTAAAGGATTTATCTTGGGTATGTGTCTGTATTTTCTAAAGCAGTGGTTCTCAACCTTCCTAATACTGCAACACCTTAATACAGTTACTCATGTTGTGGTGACACCTGAACCACAAAATTACTTTTACTGCTACTTCATAACTGTAATTTTGCTACTGTTATGAACCATAATATAAATATCTGATAAGCAGAATATCTGATGAGACCCCAAAGGGGTCGTGCCCCACAGGTTAAGAACTGTTGTTCTAAAGGATTCTCAAATCGACTTCCTATTTTTATGCTTCATCTTCAAATAACTAAGGAAAATCGAAATATAAATATGACCCTAGTGTACACTGACTGTGAAGCAAACTGACAGGATCCAGAAGCATCTAAGTAGATAAGCCTCTGGGCAAGCCTATGGGAGGTTATCTATTAGGCTAAGGTGGGCAGACCCATCTTAATTAAGTGTGGGTAGAACCATTCCATGGACAGGGACCTTGGACTGAATAAGTGGAAGGAAGCAAACTGAGCACAAAGCATTCCTCTCTACTTCCTGACTGCAGATACAATGTCACTTCTGCCACCATGCCTGCCCAAGAATGATGAACTATATATAGCCTCCAACTGTGATCTAAATAAACCTTTCTTCCTTAAGTTGTTTTCATCAAGTATTTTATCACAGCAAACAGAAAGGTAACTAATGAAAATGCCTCACATCTCCTCAGGCATAGCAAATGCCCTACATGACAATCAAGAAGTAACACAGTGCCTAGCAGGCAATTTCCTCCCACATACCATCATCCACGATCCAGTCATCATCCTGACGTGCCTGAACCAGTTTCGAATACTGCTCTTCATCAACTTCTTCATAAACACTTGTGAGATCCTCAACCTGCCATTGCAAAGTTTATGGAAAAGCTTCAAATGGAGTGAAAGTGTTAAACAATTCTGATGAAAAAAATTATCAAATTGAAACTGGAATGGCAGCCTGATGGAGTAGCTGCAACCAAATCATGAGTTCTGACGTTCAACACCACCGCAGGGTTTTCCTTAAATAGACATCAATTAACTTAGTATTCCTTTTAGGTGGGTGTTAACATAAGATATTAAATGACTCCACTAGCATAATACACTTGTCACACCACCAATTACTCATCTATTCCATAAAAAACAAACTGAATTATAGCCAACTCTTCATTAGCTGCTTTGGGGATTGTTCACATAATTTCTAGACTGGTTTTTCCTATAGTTAACAAATTTGCAAGGCATACCACACCCATTCACCACTAACTGATGAATGCCCTGCAAAGACACTAATTTTAGTAATGGTTCAACAAATTGAATAAAATTCAAAAGAAATACCTTACTCATTCCCTCCAAAAATGAGCAAAACAAAATTCACTCTATATTCTGTAGGCAAAGAAGAAACGGTTTTTAAGTCATCTATTTGTCTTATGTAACTAATCCTCACTGAACTGCAAGTCTTAAAAGTGCATGCAGTGAGTTCTCAAATCACACTGGCTGCCTGACTGCCAGAGGGCCTGAGCAACTTGACCCACAAATATGAAAATATCAGACCACTTCCACACAGTAAAAGTAATAAATGGAACAGATGCACACCACTGTTACAGCTACCCATGGTGACAAGCCACTGACCTGCCAGACTGAGTATATGGCAGACTGGTTATCAATAGTTTATAGATAGCTCATTTAAAATTGCCTCCTCCTTAGGAGTCTGTCTTTTTAAAGGAGAAACAACCAACTGTACCAGAAAAGCTAAGACCTTAGGGAAAAAACTTCAATAGGAAGACTTGAGAGCCTAGCAGTAAACAGCCAACTGGATTTCCACTATACAGGATAACTGTAAGATGGAGTTAAAGAGAGTGCTTAAGATCAGAGTTCAGTTCCCAGCACCCACAAAAGAACCACCTATAACTCTTGCTCCAAGGGATCCAACACCCTCTTGTGGCCTCCGGGGGCATCTGCATGCATGTGTGTAAAAACACACAGGCACACACATAAACATATACATATTTTTTAAAAGACATGAGGAAACTTTTTACTCTATCTTCTGCATGTGGGGTTCCTGAGGATAAAACCCTGGGCTTTGCTCTTGTTAGGCAAGCAGTCTACTAGTGAGTCATATCCCCAGTACAGCAGACTATCTTAAAAAAAAATATGCTGCTACTACTCAGATATATGATTAATAATACCATGCATAAAGGGACTCACTCACATAACATAAACATCTGAAAGGCCCCAAAGAACTCCTTTATAGAAATGCCTATATAAAAAAAAAAAAAATGCACCACTCTGCATGATCGTGCACGCCTTTAATCCCAGCACTTGGGAGGCAGAGGTAGGTGGATTTCTGAGTTCGAGGCCAGTCTGACATACACAGTGAGTTCCAGGACAGCCAGAACTACACAGAGGAACCCTGTCTTGAAAAAATGTTAAAAAATGTTTTACTCCTGCTTGACTATAGTCTTTCTGGCAACTCTTTATGTTCCTGGAGCCTCACTTAACTTGAAAATCCTTTCTGGCCGGGCACTGGTGGTGCACGCCTTTAATCCCAGCACTTGGGAGGCAGAGGCAGGCGGATTTCTGAATTTGAGGCCAGCGTCTGGTCTACAGAGTGAGTTCCAGGACAGCCAGAGATACACAGAGAAACCCTGTCTCGAAAAAACCAAAAAAAAAAAAAAAAAAAAAGAAAATCCTTTCTGTTTGCCTAGTCCCCACAATATAATACAGGACAGTGTTAAATGTGAATATTCCCAAGCAAGATCACCTAGGTTCAAATAAGGACTGTCACTAGGACCTCACTAACCTTCCAGTGCCTAGCTACTTCACCTGCAAAGTGTTGTTAATCATACTATCTATCTCATATGATCACTGAGAAGATTAAATGAAAAGCATACTGGTAAAAGTACTTAGAATGGTGTGTGTGTGAAAAAAAAACAAAAATAAAAATAAAAAGAGCGGTATGTGAACTCAAAGTATATTAGCTACTATTCTAGTGTTTATTTACCTCTTTCTAGCATTGACGGTTAAGATACACAGAATGTGGAAGGTAAGGCTAGATAATGCTGTGTATTCTGATTTTGACCTACAGACCATTAAAAAAAAAAGAACTGCCAAGAATATCCATTCAATCTTACCTTACCAAAGGAAGAAATAAGGCCCAAATTTCCATTACCACCCACCCTAGCAAATGAACTTAAGAACAATTCTAAGAAGGTGCTTAGCGTGCGTAGTGGCGCACGCCTTTAGTCCCAGCACTTGGGAGGCAGAGGCAGGTGGATTTCTGAGTTCGAGGCCAGCCTGGTCTACAGAGTGAGTTTCAGGACAGCCAGAACTACACAGAGAAACCCTGTCTAGAAAAAAAAAAAAAGAAGAAGGTGTTTAGCTAGACTACTTAACTTAATATCATGAAAGTAAAAACACTACTCATCTCCCTTAAGCAAAAGGGCATGCAGTATACTAAATAAGGGAAAATATACCAACTCCTTTCAATTACAATGGTATGCAAAACTCCTTACAACAACTTTAAAGGGTCTAGTATTCTCCATAATCTGCAAATCTACCTTATGATCACATTTGTTCACTATTATGTTGCAAGAAGCATGGGCCAGTCCCAGTGAGAGGGGCTTATAATTCTACGTACTAGGGAAACCGAGGCATTATGATTGCAAGTTCAAGATGACCACAAGCCATTTAATGAGCTTCAATCTCAAAACACAAAGTGAAAAAAGATCTAGGAATAAGCATAGTGGTAGAATGCTTGCCTAGCATGAAGAGGTCCTAGATTCTCTTTGATCTCCCTATTAAAAAAAAAAATACCTTAAAATAGATTAATATTTCTAATAGAGATGAAAGAGACACTGACTATAGAATGAGAATTAAATAAAACATTACTTACTTCATATTTATACTTCTCACCAGCTTTAGTCTTTTTCAGTATCTCTAAAGCTTCTTGGCGTCCTTTCTTTGATTTTTTTTCTCGACGAGCTCGAGAAGCTACAAAACTCCCTGAATCTGAGACATCTGAAAAAAAAGTTGAGTTTATCAGATATTATAAAATTACCAGCTATCTTCCCTCAAAACCAAAAGATTGTTTCTAGACAAGAATAACCAAATGAGTATTTTTAGAATGCAAAGTAATTCATAAAGCATGGCCAAATATAAAGATCCTGACTCTCCAAAATGTTCTCCACTTAAAACAGCTGAAGCCAGTTATCTTGGTTCACCTCTCTGTAGTTGTGATAAAACACTGATCACAAGGCCAGGCACAGTGGCACACTCTTTTAATCCCAGTGCTGGGGAGGCAAAAGCAGGTGGATCACTGTGAGTTCGAGGCCAGCCTTGGTTTACATAGTGAGTTCCAGGACAGCCAGAACTACACAATGAGACTCTGTCTTAAAAAAAAAAAAAAAAAAAAAAAGATAATAACAATTAAAAAAAATACTAATGGCTACAAACAACTTAGGAAAGAAATGGTTTATTTCATCTTAAGTCAGAGAAGGAATCTTGAGTCAAGAACATAAAAACAGAAACATGATGGAATGAATGTACTTAATTGATTTCTTCTCAAAAATCAGCTACTTTTCTTATATCGCCCAGGACCTACCCATGGTGGCACCTCCCCACAGTTGACTATGCCTCAAGAAAATGCCTCCCTAGACTTGCCTACAGGCCAATCTGATTCGGAAGCATTTTCTCAACTTGAGGTTCCCTCTTCACAGATGATCCTACTTTGTGCTAAAACTAAGCAGCACACCAGTTCTAGTCTTCCCATAAAAGGAGCAAAATCTCAAAATCATGTAGAAAAACATGAAAGATGGAAATCAGACTTAGCATTTCCATCAGGAAAAAAATCAGGCCAGGAGCAATCCGGTGAGTCATAAAAGGACAATTTATTTGGCATTCTAATCATCAAAACAAAAGGATTTAAATAGCATCAATAGAATACTTTGCAAAATATAATATGCTACAAGACAGATCAAAAGGATACGGTCCCTAAACTCACAGAAATGTACAGTCTAAAATGAGAGATGAATACCAAGGAGCTCTAACACAATGTTAAATAGCATATGCCGGAAGGAGATATACAGGAAGCACCTGGAACGTTAGAGAAACAGACTGGCTAAAGGAATTTCTAAAAAGGGTTCAGAGGATCATGACAGTATAGGACTGTAGGAAAAATTCATAATGGTTGAAATGCCCTTTCTCAAAATTACTGAAATACCAGAAAACCTTGGTATTCACTCAGTTTTTGACCCATCTATACTTTGGATCATCACAAGATGGCCAACACACAGACAGACACACACACACACACACACACACACACACACACACACAGTTCACCCACAGAACTAAGACTTCCTGGCAGCCATGAGTTTAGGCTCAGCATGACTATCACACGTCTGTGAAACTGAGTGTTTTATCTTATTTGATATTGATTAATTTACTAAAAAGAGTAATCACAAAAGAGGAGAAATTGATAAGAATCCTAAAAACACCACTAAAACATTTGTGACATTAAGCTGTTTGACAAAGTGTCTGAATGAATCAGAAAATAAGATCTAAAGAATGTGTACCTAATGTTGGCAATAAACTGCTGAAAACTGTATCTTAAAAGTAAAGTGTAGCCGGGCAGTGGTGGCGCACGCCTTTAGTCCCAGCACTTGGGAGGCAGAGGCAGGCGAATTTCTGAGTTCGAGGCCAGCCTGGTCTACAGAGTGAGTTCCAGGACAGCCAGGACTACACAGGAAACCCTGTCTCGAAAAACCAAAAAAAAAAAAAAAAAAAAACAAGTAAAGTGTAATTAGAGATCTTATTTTCTCTCTAGGTTTCTGGAAATGAAATCTCTGCAACATCTCAGTCTACTATTTAACATCCACATTTGACTTTAAAATACATTTTCAGAAAGGAATTAAGAGAAAATTAAAGAATGCAGATACTTGATGACAGTCACAAAATCTTGAGTGTCATTTAAACGCTTTAAAAGATCTTCAGTAGGCATACATGAAAATGGGCATAGCCCTTAAAAATAAATTCAGTGTATTCAAGACCTTGACACCCCTACAAATTCTCCAGATCTTAAATATTAAATAGATTTACTCCACGAGCAACTGTGCCACTACACAAAGTTTGAGATACAAATGCAAATAAGACAGCTTTCTTGTCTCCAAGTTTATCAGAGTCAAGTAGCACAAAAGGACCTAAGGCTAGTATCAGAATATAAAAATAGTGCCAGAGAAGAAGCAAAAATGCAGTGGAAATGGAAAAAAATTATTTTTGTCCAGGAAACTAAAAAAGGTTTCACAGGAGATGTTTCCAACAAGCCTAGAAAATGGAGCAGAATTTCAACATCACAAAACAGGATAAAAAGTGGCAGAAAGAAACAGAGGAAGAGACCTAAACCACATTACAAAGAAAAATACAAAATGTATCCAGAAACTGAGACAAAGTCAGTGTGGAAATTCATTTCCTTGTAAGAATACACGGCAAGTAGGACAATCTAGAGACTAGATTCTAGACATTATGGAACAGATGCCCAATTCTGCCATTTTCAATGGGTGGCATGAGACCAGCAGTCAGCCAGTTACACAGTGAACAGTTATCTTGTTTTATTTCGTTTCACTTGTTTCTGAGAGGTAATTAGGATGTCCTTAAATCATGATCATCCAGCCCCAGCCTTCAAAGTGGTAGGACTGTAGGTATGTTCACCTTGTTAAGCCGCCCAGTATCTGAAACTGAGAAATTCTCTCAGTAATGTTTTGAGGGTTCACAGAGACCATTTGACCTGCTACAGTGGGTGTTTTTGCAACTAAGTCTTCCTTCCCAGATACTTTGTAGCTAGGCTATGAGCATGCAAACTAGTCTCTATCATTGACAAACAGGGGCTCAGATTTTAAACTGGAAACTAATGTTCCAAGGGAGGAGAGGAGTATTAAACAAGTTTGCAAAACAAAAAAAGCAACTGTTACAGAACTGAAAATATGAGTCCAATATATCTTAAGGTATAAGCTGTATTTGACATCTGAGTGTTTTGCCATAGTTGGCAATGACCTCCTCCTCTCTGGCTCAGTTTTGTGGCACAACAGAAATCACCGTTTCTGGCTAAGCAGCCCCCAGAGTAGCTTCCCAGCCCTACAGGATCTCTGCAAACTACATAGTATCCTAATAAATTTCTTTTGTTTAAAGCAACTAGAGTTGTTTCCACTCGTTGTAGTGGTTCCTGATTGAGCCTCTGTATGCCTATTCGGCTCATTAAATTCCCAGTCTCTTTTCATACACTATTTGTAAGAGCTACTTATAGACCTTTTAAGACCCTTTTGCACTCATGAAAAGGAGAAAACACATCTTCCCCATTAAGAATTAAATAAGAATGTCTACCTTTATTATGTACTTAGCAATACAGGAGAAATTCAGTGTGCATGTGCATATGTGTATGTTCGAGCATGTGTGTGTTGTGTGTGTGGTTGTAGGATAATCAAACATATACACATACATACGTTCCACACATCACAACTAGCCAACACTTTGGTCTAGCTTCAGAAAGCAAACTAAAGCAATTTCCTCAGGGAAGATTCAATGTGGCACTACATATGATTGTTTACTTTCTCCATGAAAGACAGAAGCCACACCATGATCCCTATCATGCTAATGCCAGAGCCTGGCAGAATGCCTATGCCTAGTACCTGCATAATAAATATTTGCTGAACAAAGCAATATACCAGATTTTTTATCATTAAAGCCTCCAATGACTTTCTATACACAATAGCAGCTAATTACATGCCTTGCTAAATTTTGCTGCCACTGTCCAGGTGTCCCACCTTCCAACATAAAAAAGACTGGAATTTTTTTTTTTTAAGCAATGTCTCTAATGCTGTGTGAGTTAGAAAAAAAAACAAAAACAAAAACAAAAAAACGATAAAAAAGTAACAATGGGGGGAAAACACAAAAATTCAAATATTGTTTTCAAATCACCATTTGGAGTACCTCCAACCCGCCCCCAAAGCAGGCAGAGACAGTAACCTGCAGCAGTCTTCCACATAACAATCGTCTGGTCTGCTCTAAAGGAAAAATTCCAGTCACAAGTCCCCAGAAAATACTTAATCAACACTGTGACTTAAGAGGGGTCTCAAGATTGCACAGTATCCTCCAAAGAGTGATTTCTTGATGTTCACAGATGGAGTACAGTTTTTTTAGGGGGAGAAAAAAGGACTTAGAAGAAAATGACTGATAGGGGCTGCAGACCGTTCATGTACTCACATCCCACATCCCACATCCCACTTGTAATCCAAGCTAGTCGACTCTCCAAAATAATGTCGGGGGGGGGTTGCTAAGAAAAATTGAAACCTGTGATTTAAAACTAGCTGAATGCAAAAGAAACTGATGAGGAAGCAAGATCTCATTAATGGCAATGCACACCGAATGACAGGACATGTGACACTAGGCTAAGAAAGTATCTGATTTTAAGTTAAAACTGAAGTTAAGTCATACTTTAGTTGAACACCGTTTAAAATCAGAAATCAGACAAGGCCATCTGCATTTTTTGTATTCTACTTCTGGAAATAAAAGATTACTACTCACAGAATGCCTGATATATAGGGCATCCGAAATGCTACTCAACTGATAATTTTTTTTTTTTTTTTACAAACTTCACCCAAAATGACTAGACCAGAACACTGTCTCTATGCAACATTTGAAGAACTTCCCCGTAGAACCTGAAAAATTCTTAACAAAATGCATGTGCATCTGGTGACAGCATTTCCATCACTCTCCTCAACGACAATTCTAACAATTTTCCTGGGACTTCCTAGAAACGGAGGCAAAGGCATGCTCCACCCTTGCCCTCAAACTGACACCTGAGAAGGGAGCAGAGAAACAGTTTCAACCAGGAAAAGCAAACCCTGCTGATACAGGTTACCATGAAGTTGTAACCCGCACGTGCGTACGACTCATCAAAGAAAATGAAAATAGCCAACGACTGTGAAGCCTGTCACAAGAGAAGGAAACCTCCCAAACCATACCTTTAGCAAATGACCCCATAAGAAAGCCCCGTCCCACACCCCTAGGGTCTCCGCCCAGAGTTGGTGGCCAAACAAACCTAAGGGGTGGTCCAGAAGCACACCACCTTCTTAGGAATAAAAAGCAGAGACCTTCTGTTCCCCTCAATCATGCTGCGGCCCCTACATTCCCAACCAGGTGCCCTGAGCACGGGCTCCTCCCTCACCGCTTGTCTCCAGGTTGCAGTCGTCTCCATGCACCGGCGCCATGGTCCGATAGTCTTCCCTATTCCGCGCCAACCAGCCTGAAACTGGCGCGGAGGCCGAGATAGGCGCCAGCAAGAAAGCCAATCAGCGGCCTGGAAGGCTGCGGACTTCCGCCCGGAAGGCCACTGACGTACAGCATTGCGCTGCGCCCCGCCCCCGGCCTTCCCGCGGGAGTGCATTTCGCGCCCTGTGATAACCCCCAAATGAAAAGCGGGAACCTCTTCGAGGACCGGGGGAAAACTGAAGAAGGAAGCGGTCGGGCATTGAAAAGAAACCTCCTGAAGACACTGCGCAGGCGCATGCACGCTATTTTTAAAAAAAATCCGTAGGATGCATGGGAAAGGGGGTTCTCTGGTCACCAGAGATGATTTTCTGGGGAAAAGAACTGCGGGCGGGTATAAAAGAGAGGGACACTGTCTCTCAATCTCTGCCGTCCATCTCTGCCCCTGCCCCCAAAAGGGAGACTTCTTCACCAATACAATCTGATTCTTGCCCTGTACCTTGTCTCTGAGTGTGATCATCCACCAAAACCTATTTCACTGCCTGAGAGTATGTGCACCATCTTAAGCACAGAGCTGTAGTGACAGCCTCCAAATGCAACGATCTAACTTCATGACTCACTCCTGATATGACACAATTGAAAAAGTAACAAAATAACCAAAAAAAAAAAAAAAAAAAAAAAAAAAAAAGCCGGGCGGTGGTGGTGCACGCCTTTAATCCCAGCACTTGGGAGGCAGAGGCAGGTGGATTTCTGAGTTCAAGGCCAGCCTGGTCTACAGAGTGAGTTCCAGGACAGCCCGGGCTACACAGAGAAACCCTGTCTCGAAAAACCAAAAAAAAAAAAAAAAAAAAAAAGTAACAAAATGACTTGTGTGTTTTGGGTTTGTTTTATTTGCTTGTTTCTTTTAAGACAGCTGTTGACAAAAAATACAACTCTCACCTCAAAGGGGGTGGGGAAGGTTAATCAGTAAACTTTACTCTTGGAAGGCTGAGACAAGAGTGTGGTAACTTTGAGCCCAAAATTAACTTCTAAGTTTGAGGCCAGTTTGGGTTACAGAGGAAGTTCATGCCTCAAAAAAGAATGAGAGTTGGATAGAGAGAAAGAGAAGCAAAGAAAAAGGAGGAAAATTTAATGGACAAACATCAAAAAGATAAAATAATTAAGAAAACAAAAGTTGAGAAGTGTTTATGATTTTTGAGATTAGAAATAGCAAATGGTAAATGGATGTTATCTTAGGGTTTTAATGCTGCAAACAGACACCATGACCAAGGCAACTCTTATAGGACAACATTTAATTGGAGTAGGCTTACAGGTTCAGAAGTTCAGTCCAGTATATCATCAAGGCCAGAACAAGGCAGCATCCAGGCAGGCATGGTACAAGAGGAGCTGAGAGTTCTACATCTTCGTCTGAAGGCTGCTAACAGAATACCGATTTCTAAGCAGTTAGGAGTAGGGTCTTAAAGCCCACACTCACAGTGACACACCTACTCCAACAAGGTCACACCTCCAAGTAGTAAAACTCCCTAGGCCAAACATACAACCCATGACAGATGTGTACATACTTAATTGCAAAAATATATCAAATATTTAGGCCTATAAAATCCATACCCAAAATGTGTATTTTGCAAAGATGATTTACTTATAAATACTTTCTATTTATAATGTTCTCTTTAATATTGGGAGGATTTAAAGTTCAGGTGGAGTCAGGCTTAGGATTTGAGTCACAGACTTTTATATAACTTTGGACTACTTCCAGATACCTGAGCTTCTTCTTTTATAAGTTATCTCTACTTATCTAAGGAATTGTTGAGAAATTTAGTTGAAATATCTGTACAATCCCATTAAGATAATTCCAATAATATCATCATTTGGGCCAGTGAGAGGGCTCCATGGGTAATAGTGCTTGCTTGCTGCCCAGGCTGATTATCTGAGTCTGATCCTCTGAACCTACATAGTGGAAGGTACAATTAGAGAACTGAATTCCACAAGTTTTCCTCGGACACACACACATATACACTCACTCATACATAATACATACATACATGAGCACAAAATAAATAAATGAAATACATCTGAGCTGGGTGCAATGACACATGCACTTAATCTTAGCACTCATGGTGCTGAGGCAGGAGGATAATGAACTTCAGGCTGTTCTAAGCTACATAGTGAAAGCCTGTCTCACTCTTATTCTCTCTGACTCTCTTCCCTCCAGGATCCCTTTCTCCCTCTCTCCCCCAACCCCATGTGTTCCTGGCCAGTCTCTTCTCTCTCTCTCTCCCCACCCCTTTTTTGTCCTCTGTCTCTACTCCCTCCTCAACTCCCCTTCCCATGTCCTAAATAAACTCTATTCTATACTAACAAAAAAAAAAGCCTTTCTCAAAAATATGCCACCAACTATAGAACAGCTAATAAATACATTTTATGAGGGTGTTATTAACAATATAACCATGTAACCAAAGGGCTATAACAATCAAAATTACAAAATCAAGTGTTTCAAGTAGGAGTTAACACATTTGATTATGATAAACTTTTTTTAATATGTTGGTACTTTACACACACTGATCTTCCTTAATTAACCATGTAAGGAAACCAAGCAAGAAATCTGTGTTCTTTCTTCTTAGAAATGGAACATGGACTTTCAGTTTGGTGCATTTATAAAAGGAAGAAAGACTCTTTCCAGGCTTTACCAAAAACAAAAAGGGGGACTCAGATATTTAACAAAATTCTAGACCACAATATATATATATATATATATATATATATATATATATATATATATATATATAGTATCAATAGGCAGTACTTAAAACAAGGGGTGCTTAATTCATTTTTCTTCTCCTTTTTTTTCTCCCCCTTTTCTTTTTTTCTCTTCCTGCAACGCAGATTTGATGGAACCTGTAACCATCTTGGGTCATGAGATGACTGGAAGAAAAGTCACATGCTGAAATTGTGGAACAGAATGGTAACAATATAGGACCCTAAGGTCTACAAAGCCACCATAACACCCTTAACTTGACTAACTGCAGAGTCCTACATGAAAGGAAAGGAAAGCCGGGCAGTGGTGGTGCATGCCTTTAATCCCAACACTTGGGAGGCAGAGGCAGATGGATTTCTGAGTTTGAGGCCAGCCTGATCTACAAAGTGACAGCCAGGACAGCCAGGGCTATACAGAGAAACCCTGTCTCAAAAAAAAAGAAAGAAAGAAAGAAAAGAAAAGAAAAGAAAGGAAAGGAAAGTAAATAGCAAACATATTTAAAAGTATTATTTTTGAGTTTCCTATAATATTTAGCTAAACCTATTTCTATAAAATATACTTTTTTGACTTTTATCTTTATTCTTTCTAATTGAAACTTAATAAAAATAAGTACTAGACAAGAGATCCAGCCTCTTAATTTATGTAACACCTGAAGTGGAAACTTGAGGGTTCTTTGAAAATTTAGTTGTGTCAGATGGTGTTTGCTAGGGCAAATGCATGAAGGAGTGTTTCCCTGAAACAGACAAAGGTGAAAGGATGTTTCACTAAGGCAGACTCCTGAAGAAATGCCACTGAAGCAGACACAAGTGAAAGTATGTTCTGCTAAAGCAAAGCACATGAAAAGACACATGATGAATTAGTTTTCGATAACAACACGCATGTATTGGTTCACCGTTTGCATAGTTAAGCTCCATTTGTTGGGACTCCATAGAGAGAAAGGCACCAAAAAACTTCTGGTGGTATGCTGTGGCTTCTTGCTGCTTCCACAGACTTGGGCTGATTGGCAGAATGATGTCAGCTGAGACAGATTCACATGCAGTTTTGCTAAATCAGACTCATCTGCTGAGGCAAGAGACGCATAGTGAGGCAAGACTAGTGGAGGATAAGTGATGTTTGGAGGGAGTATAAATAGGACTCAACAGACTATAAGAGAGGCTTGCTTATAGAGCTAGCTGTGTAACACTTCCCTGATCTTTGCTTCACTGAGAGAGGCACAGCAGAGGACTGCTCCTGGTGTCCCTGCTGGTCCAAATTCCTCCTGCTGACTCATGTCAATTTGGCTGAGGCTTAGCTATTCCTGCTAGGTCACCCCACTGCTGCTGCTATCCAGACACTACTGAACTGCACTGCTGGCATATTTGTGAAGTATTTGCAAGTGGATGGAGCAGATGCAATTTGCTCCAAAGAACAATTTCTAAACAGGTCCACTTCCTGCATATCCTTTCTTTTCTACTACCTCTGATGGGTGGTGGGCTAGAAGTGGGGTTAAAGCATTTAAGAACCATCATTAAAAGTAGGCATTGAAAAAAATTAAAGCTACAAACACCAAAGTTGATACTTTTTCCATTGTGCAACTGTCTCTGGTGAATGCCTATATATTTCATTTAAATATTAGTAATTGTTAAGAGCAGACAAAATAAACGTTCAGAGCATCCATTCATTCACCAAATGTTCAAGTGCCTACTATCCTCTGGCATTGCTCAGAGCCCTAGAGATAAGATGTTGAGCAAGGATAATTTTCCTGGAGATTATTTTCTTCTTCTCCATCAACTTTTTTTTTTTTTTTTTTTTTGGTGTTTTCGAGACAGGGTTTCTCTGTGTAGTCCGGGCTGTCCTGGAACTCGCTCGGTAGACCAGGCTGGCCTCGAACTCAGAAATCCGCCTGCCTCTGCCTCCCAAGTGCTGGGATTAAAGGCGTGCGCCACCACCGCCCGGCCATCCATCAACTTTTATAAACTAGATTTTTCTTTGAAAGAGAAGGAAGGGGGCTGGAGCGATGGCTCAGCAATTAAGAGCACTGACTGCTCTTTCAGGGGTCCTGAGTTCAATTCCCAGCAACCACATGGTGGCTTGAGAGACCCTAAAGTCTTTTTCCAGTCCCACACCCTCCTTACAGCTTCCCCCTCCCACCTGGGGTCAAGGCTAGGGCAAGTTTCATTCTCCACCCACAGAACATTCAACATTCTTGAGTAAAAAATTCTCAGAATGTACTGACTAATAGTCACCTGACCCTGTGGAAAGTCCCAGGTAGAGTTCAAATGTGTGTCATGTTTCCTAGCCAATAAGTTTGAACTGTAACCTTGCTGATGTAACCTGTGCCCCTAAAAAGTATAAAAATTGCTTGTAATAGCCATTTGGGGTTGCCTTCTCATCACTCGCCTTGAGGGACTGATTGAGGGTTGACCAGAAAAATAAATCTCATGCTTTTGCATTGATCTGTGTCTAGGTGTCTCACTTGGGGGCATCTCAAAGTACCACTGACTGAGGGCTGGTGTCTTACAGCTCACAACCATCTGTAATGTGATCTGATGACCTCTTCTGGTGTGTCTGAAGATAGCCACAATGTATTCAAATAAATAAAAATAAATAAATCTTTAAAAGAGAGAGAGAGGAGGATTTTTTGTGTGTGAGAGATAAGGAAGAAGTAGGAGTAGGAAAGAGAGGAAAGGGGAGAGAAGAAGGGAGGAAAGAGAGGAAGTGGGGGACAACTACACTAGTCAATCAGACTACATTCTGACATGTTTGCCAGTATGCTTCTCAAGGCAAATCACCAAATTATCACTCTGGTTCCAGTGAGTTTGTTCACATGTAGCCCTCATTCTTGATTTTCTTTCCATATATTGTCAAAAACAGCTTTAGGATCATACAAAGATTCTAAGCTCAACTGGGCCATGCTATATATTTGTGCCAGTGGAGAGAGGATCATCTGCTAGCTGGAAAAATAAACAGTAATTGAACTTGCATAATACGTTCTTAATTGACCACAAGGAATCCGGGTGCAGAAGAAACACACAACTCCCTTA
>JAJTUV010003079.1:0-80994 GCA_021653895.1 Mastomys natalensis | reverse complement strand
GAATCACCAACCGTGGAACATACCCAGCCTACACAAATCTACCTCCATGGGCTGGACCTAGGCCTCCCTGCACATATGTTGTAAATGTGCAGCTTGGTTTTCATATAGGTCTCAAACATCTGGATTGGGGGCTATCCCAAAACATGCAGCCTGTATATGGAGTATGGTCTTCTAGCTGGGTACCTCATCTGGCCTCAATGGGAGAGGAAGCACCTAGCCTCTCAGAGGCTTAAAGTGGCAGGGTATTGATACAGGAGAGGGGGTACTCAGAAAACAAAAGATGGGGAAGGATTGTGGGAGGGGGTGACTGGGACAGGGTATAAAATGAATAAGCAAAAAATAAAATTAAAAAAAATAAAAAAATAAAAAAAGAGATAATGGGTGTGGCAAAAAAAAATTCAATTTGTCAACCATATTATTATGTAAAACTTTATTTAGAATTAAGTAGGAAATTCTTGACTTGATATTTGAACACTTACACATTATTTAAATAATAATTTCAGAATCCAAAATCTGAGTTCCATTCCCTGTGCCAAAACTCTGCCTGCTTCCTGGGAGGTATGCTTCCTTCCAGTATGACCAGATGAGATTCCCTATCCTCTCACTCATGTATTCCCTGGAAAGCACAGCAACCGTGAAGTCTGTCCCACCCACTCTGTGCTGTATTTTCCAATCTATAGCACTATATGCAATCCAAGATTACTGCTGCCCTCAGTAAACACAACCTCTTAATACTTTCATTGAGGCATACCTACGCCATGGACAAAGAAAAATCTGAACACATTTGGGACTACTTTCTTTGCCTACAATCCTTGAAGCTTGCTACCACCCATAGCAAAGCATGTCATCATGAAATCCCAGAGGCCTGGGTCAATGTAAAACTTCCAGTTGAACCTGAAGTGTTAAAGTCTAATGGCTATCAGGAACTACCAGGTCTCGGAACACCAAAGACTTCAAAACTTCCTATAAACTAGGAAATAACATAATTAAAAATATTTAGCACAAATGGTACTATTAAAGCCTATCTATCCTATAACCCTCAGCTCTGTATACCTGAGCAATCCTGAATTGTAAGAAAATGACCTTAAGTCTAATTTTTTGAAGATGATTTTGGTCATTTAAAAAATATATATTACAGAGAATGACTTAAAAAATAATTGAAATTCAATTAAATAAGTAGATACCCATAATGAGAAAAATATTAATATGAAAAAGTACAGGAAAATACAATCAAATAGATAAAGAAAGTAAAAATGTTAAGATATGAAAGGGGAAATAGGAACACTGAAGTATATGAAAACTGAGTGAATATGGAGACAGAAAACCTAGAAAAGTGACCAGGAGTTCTAGCCACAAGCATCATCAACACAGCATAAGAGATGGAAGAGAAAATTTCAAGCTGAGAACATACAATAGAAACTCAAGTACAGTAATTCAATTCTTTATCAAAGCTATGTTTGGCAACATCCAGGAAGGCAAGGTTCAGGAGGAGCTGAGAGTTCTACATCTTCATTTGCAGGCAAATAAGAGACAACTGACTTCTAGACAGCAAGGACTAGGGTATTAAAGCCAATGTCCACAGTTAAATATAGACTCAAACATGGCTAATACTCCTCTTCATATAGAGTTACTCTTTATCTCAAGTAAATACAAACCATCAGAGTGGGGATAGTCTTGAATGCAATGGTACAGGAGACAATATATTGAACAGAACAGCAATCACTCAAGTTCTAAGGGCAATAATTTATAAATGGGATTTCCTAAAACTAAAAAGGATACTTCAAAGGAAATATCATCCATAGAATGAAATGGTAGCCTATAGACTGGGAAAGACTACACTACCCCTACATCTAACAGACGATTCGTATCTAAAAATATAATGAACTCAAGAAATTAGATACCAACAAACCAGAAAACCCAATTAAAATTAAGGTAAAGAGTTAAACAAAGAACTCTTAATAGTGGAATCTCTGTTGGCTGAGAGAGACTTGAAGAAACGCTTAATATCTATTGTGATCATAGTAATGCAAATCAAAACCATTCTAAGATTCCACTTTAAACATATGAGAATGTCTATGACCAATAACTCAAGCAAGAACACTTTCTTACTAGGATGTAGGGCATGGAAAACACTCTTCCATTGTGGTTGGATGGAGAAACTTGAACTGTGTAGCCCAACGTTGCCTTGTTTTAGACAGAGTGCCACGGTATCTGTCACTGGGACCATGCAGTGGGACCACACACACACACACACACACAAACACACATGTCTTCTCCAGGTATAGGTACTGTTTGTATAATAATGTACATATTTTCTGAACCTACTAGTAATGGAGGACAATTTTCTTCCAATGAATGTTATAACGTTTGAGGCTAAAGACTACCTTATAACTAAAAACAGCATAAGTCAAGGAGTTGTCAGTATGGCAATATCTTATAAAAATGGTAAGCTCTGAAACCTTCATGACAGCCCTTAAGGATATGAAAAAGAGTTCTAAATATGTAAGTTTGAAAATTTATATTTTCCACTCAATGCAAAATGTAGAAATGCAATATGAACTATATGAGGGACTTCGTGAATCTAAAGGAATAAAAGTAGGTTCCTTGTGATTTAACCTGTTAGATAATTTCTGAAGAAGGAGATAAAAAACTTTAGAGAATGATGGCCACAATATATCCTACACAACTAAGGTTTTTTGTGTGTGTGTGTGTGATTATAAAGGCATATAGATTCTTGGATTCAGGATCAGCCTAGGATAGACCAAGACCAGGAACAGGCTTTATGAAAATGAAATTTCAGGACAGAGCCTCAATCAACAAGCATATCTTCTCAGCTTAATAAAGGCAGACCAATATTTGAATGTGTTTGCACTCTTAGGAAAAATTATGTTTAGTGTCTTCTAAGAATCAAAGTGCTGGATGATGGGATGCTCACATATAGATAAAAGGAATACTTGCAGTAAATGACTAGATTGATATGTAAAGACTAGACCTGTATTGTACAGGAGATTAGCTACCAGAGTATATTTTGAGGACATAAAGAGAGACCAGACTGAAGAAAATACACAAGCACACACACACACACACAGACACACACACACACACGCACACACAGACAGACACACACAGAAACAAACACACAAGTAAGCATAAGATGGACAGGTAGATTCCTTAGAATGGCTAGGAACTAGAATACAGACAGAGAGATCCTCAGGCAGAAAGCAGAACTTAAGAAAGAAGCAGGCTGGAAAACTGTTCCCAAGTAGAGGTTGTCAATTGGGACCCAGAAGTTGTCGTCCATTTATTTTTTTCCCAGTCCCAGAAATCCATTCTCTCAGAACTCTTCTTCAAGCCAAAGGTAGTCCTTGGTATTGTATTACCATTCTGGAAATTCAACTGAAAGTTCCTGAGAGTATTGGGAATAGTTCTACCTGATATCCCAGATATATCACTCCTGGAAGTATATCTAATAATGTTCTACCATCACACAAAGACATATACTCCACTGTGTTCACAACAGCTTTATTCATAATAATCAAAAATACCAAAAGAGTCTGATGTCCCTAAACCAAAAAGTAGATATAGAAAATGTAGTTCATTTACACATGGATTACTTATCAGCTATTACAGACAAGGATATCATTAATTTTGAAGACAAATGGATACAACTATATATATATTTCTGAGTGAGGTATCATGGTCACCAAAGGGATACTCAAGGTATGTACTCACTTATAAATGAACATTGGCCATAAAGTACAGGATATCCACACTCGAATCCATATACCCAAAGAATCTAAATCACACATAGGGTCAAGATAGGATAACCTAATATCACTCTGAAGGTCAAATTAAATAATCATTGGACATGGTTGGAGGGAGTGTACTGGCTGGAAGATGGGATGGTGAAGGAAATAAGTAGTGGCATAATCAGATGTGCTGGGAACCAGGAATGGTGGACCAGGGTAGTCAATATAAATCTGTAACTGGAAGAGAATGCAGCATCATTAGAGTATGCCAGACTCCTGGAATGAAGGAGGGATGAATATAGAGTCTAAGACAATGATGCTAGCTAACACTCCTCGCAGGCATTGATATGTATCCAGAAGTGTCTACCTCCTGTAACGAAGCAGGAATCCTAGTGGAGACATAAGGCTACCAATCTACTCACAAAACCTTTAACCCAAAAATTGTCCAGCATAAAAAAGCACAGTGAACAGACAAAGCAAATACTGAGGCAATAGCCAAACAATTTCTGATCCAACTTCCGACCCATCTCATCGAAAAGAACCAATCCCTGACACTGTTAATGATACTGTGTTATGCTTTCAGCCATGAGTCAAGCATGGGTGGACTTTCAGAGGTTCAATCTAACAGCCAATGGAAAAAGAGGGAGATGTTCCCTTGCCTAACATTAGACAGAGCTCGGAAAGCCTTGGCAGAAGAATTGAGGGACCGTGAGGGGATAGGAACACAACAAAAAGGCCAACAGAGTGAACTAACCTTCATCCTTGTAGCTCCCGGAGACTGAATTAACCACCAACCAAAGACTATAAATGGACTATACCTAAACTCCTGACCCTGCTGGCATATATGTAGCAGATGTACAGATTGGTCTTCCTGAGGATCCCCCAGCAACTAGAGTGGAAGCAGTTCCTGACTCCATGGCCTACATGTGTACTCAGTTTCCCCTTCTGGGCTGCTTCCTCTTGTCTCAGCTGGAGTAGATGTGGGCATTCCTATAAGGATTTGGTATGCCATAGTATGTTTGCAGCTAGGGGAAATTTTACCACTTCTCTGAGGAGAAGGGGATTGAGAACAGAAGATTGTCTGTATAAGTGATGGAATCTTTGGAGGTGGGGGGGGCTCTCAATTTTGACATTACATGAATGAATTACTAAACAGAAATATATAATTTTTTAACTGAAGTAGAAATACATCATATTTTTCATCTCTTTTTTTCCCAAAGTATGTCCCAATTACCATTCCATGTTTACCACCCTTATTTTCATTTCTGACTTTTTTAGATTATACATATATGTGCATATGTATATGTATGTGAGTGAGTGTACCTGTCTTTGTGTTTGTGTAGTTTTAGCTATGAGTATTTACAAGTATTTTAAAACATCACTGTGAGTTTGCTTTTCTTGTTTGTGATTATATATTTTTTCATTATTGAACAACCTGCATTTGAAAATCTATATGGTTAATCATGTGGTGTGGGAAAATAATTCTCATTCTTCTAAACCACATTAGTAGATTTGGATAGGGATTGAAAAAAACAAAGGTAATATGATTTTAGATATGGAGAAGATTTTACAAACTGGTAGGGGGTAAAGCATCAATACGGATGAGGTAATATTTCTGAGTCATAATGAAAAAGGTATTTTCAGTCAAGCCACATGGAAATATTATTTTATATTTACTTATAATTATATAAAATATATATATTTATATTTATTAACATATAATATACATTAAATCTGTAGAAATTTTTCATACCATATACATTAAATCTATTGAAATTGTGCATACCATATAATGCATCCATATGACAAATATACATATATATGCATAAATTACAATGACACAAGGGATGACATGCCTGTTCAAAGGAACCATAGACCTACATAAAACTTGATTATAAACTACAAGTTATAATCTTTCAAATTTTATTTATAAAATCATTATCAAAAATAACGATAATTTGTCACCTTTTCTAAATATATATATCATATAAATTCATTACAATGGTTTATGTTTTAGATAAAATTTTAAGAAATATATAGAATATCTTTGTGAAAAATGCATATCCTTCTACTGTTCCTAATTTTAATTGAATGGCTTTGAGCTTTTCTCCATGCAGAAAGCTACTGCCCCAGACATATCCGAAATTGTGTTTACTATCCCTAGACAGATGAATTTAAATGCAATGATGGTGTATTTTGTCAATCTTTTTCAGAATCTGTTAGTTAATAATGTAACTGAACTATCTCTGAATCTAAAGAATGAAAAAAATTAATCATAGTACATTATGTTAGACAAGTGAGTTTGAATTTCTTCTTTTAAAATATTTTTGAATATATAGAAATATTGTTTTGGGAAGGGATATAAATGTTTGAATCTATTTTAATATGGGATACATGTATCTTTGCTAAGGTGTTTTGGAACAAACTCATAGTGGGTTCTTTGTTATTATTATATTGATGGTTTTATTTTACTTTGATGCAGTGATTAAATTAAGATGATGAAATACAGCACTTAGTAAACGTATAATAGTATATGTAATATATCATATATAACATGTATGACACAAATTTGTGATAACATTTGTCAAAATTCCTCTTTGAAGCTTTTGGGTTTTTTGTTTGTTTGTTGAAATTAATTTTTACTGGATATTTGGGGGGATGTGATAATGGTTTTCTTGGTGGGAGGAAATGGAGAAAGTGGTTTATATCTGAAATATAAATAAAATATCCAATAATAAATTAATTTCATAGTGGGATCTTAAAACAAAAAAAGACATTGTAAATATATCCTTGGTTTTCACATGGAAGAAAAATTGAAGAAACTTGTTATTATTTCTAAATTAATGGTCTAACAATCCTGTGCCTTGAGTCCATCTAGCAATGAGCTATATTTACTTGTGAGTCGCTGAGTAAAACATCTCTTATATTAGAGGATTGTTGTTGCTTAAAACAATCTGTTACATTTGTATTTGATAGTTATAAGCTATATACACAACATTATTTCATGTTTTATGAAAAATTAGAAAAAATTGACGGAGCTGAAAACAATGAATTTGAATGAGGAATTACAATAAAACTAACAATGCAAGTTATCTTTCAAGTGGTTAGTTAGTTTTTAAGATTCATGTATGTTCTTTGCACTTAGAATGTATATGGAGAGTAAGTAGCTAGTTAGGGTCCAGAATACAGCAGTTTATTGTAGATAAGAATGTCAGTTTGCATTCTTCTACATGCAAACTTCCAGTTGAAAGAGCACCATTTGTTTAAAAGGCTTTTTTTTTGCCATTGGATAGTTTTGGCTTCTTTGTCAAAGAGCAAGTGAACATAAGTGTGTGAGTTCATTTCTGAGTCTTCATTTCTATTCCATTGACCTTTCTGATTGTACAATCACCATGTTATATTTACCACTATTGCTCTGAACTACAGCTTGAGTTTAGGGAAGGTGATTCCCCGAGAAGTTATTTTACTGTTGAAAACTGTTTTTCCTATCCCGAGTTTTTACATATTATACATAATTGCCCCCAAATGTTCAACATGAGTATTCCTACATGTGATAAATAAATTTGGCAAAGTGGCTGAATATAAAATTAACCCCAACAAATCACTAAACTTCGTCTTCTTAAAGGATAAATGGGCTGAAAAAGTAATTAGAGTACATACTTCACAACAGTCACAAATAATACAAAATATCTTGATGTCAAAAAAAAAACCAAGCAAGTGAAAGATCTCTATGGGAAGAATGTTAAGTTTCTGAAGAAAGTAATCAAAGATGACCTCAGAAGTTGGAGAGATCTCCCATGCTCATGTATTGTGAGGATTAACCTAGTAACAATAGCCATATTACCAAAAATAATTTATAGATTCAATGGAATCTCCAATAATATTTCAACTCCATACTTCATAGAGAAAGAAAGAGCAATCCTCAAATTCATAAATAAGCTCCTATTGGTACTATAAAAAAAATAGTAACATGATTCCTAAAGGTATTCTTCTTTTTCATTAGATCAGTGTATCAATTAGAATTCAATGGAGAACCTTAATATTTATATCAACTATGAACAATAACTGAGAGACTCTGGAGTTCTTAGTGTTAAGTAACTTTTCTTTATCACATCCTCTTATTAAGGCTCAGGGACCTATGCAGAAGATGAAACAGAAGATTTTAAAGGCTTGATTTGGTAAATGATGCCAAATAAACTGCATGTTTTTAGCCACAACAAGAGCAATTCCCATGTAAATTCATTGAGAATAAGAGAGTGTTCACAAGACCAGTAAAAGGAGACAAATCCGCAGCTTGCAGAAAGTATAAGTAGAAAGTGTCATTCGAGGTAAGAAAATCTCTAAACAACATAATCTCTTAGAGAGGGAAAATAAGTTTTATTCTATGAATGAGCATGCCATCTGTTCAGGAAAAGTCCCCAGAACAAAGCGGACTCCATATTTATATACATTTCAGGGTTCCACCAGTTATTTCTTCTCAGGGAATGAGAAAGAGAGAGAGAGTGAGCAAAAAAGACAGAGACAGAGTCAGAGACAGAATGATCAGAGAAACGATGATATTAAGTTCATGTGGAGAGTGGAGATGGTGAGCAAGAAGTTGAAAGAGAGAAAAATGTGAACAGAATATACTCTATAAAACTATTAAAAGGGGAATAAATCAATAACTTACTCAAACATAAAGGATCATTACTAATCATTCACAAGTAACAGAAAAAATGACAGAAATTAAAATGTAAAATAGCCATCTGCTTTCTAAAATAGTTATAACATAGTATATTTCAAAGCATCAGTGTTCAGTTAAAATGAGGCAAAAACCACATAGCATTTATGTTTATTTGCTTTCTTTGGTTCATTATTCTGAAATAATCTATTAGGAATGATTTCTATTTTAGAGATACTCTAGGCATGTGTCAGGTCTAGATTCCTCCTGGGTTTATAATCATCACATAACATATTATTTCACTTCAGATTACCTGGTTCTCTTCCTTCTGTATCTTCTCTACCAACAATCCATGGTTCTTTGTTTTGTTCAAGACAGAAGATTACATCTGGCTCTGAAACAGCAACACCTGTACATCCAAGTCAGCACAAAGTTATACCATTGAATGTAGCTATGTACTAGCACAGGATTGTGACATGTAGGTGAGATGGAAAGAATAAAAGATAAATGATTGACTATTTATAGTCACTTCTTTCTAACATGTTTTAGAGTCTTCATACTGAATCCTTTCTAAAATTCTGAATTTCATTGTAAAATTAACACATCTGAAAAGAAAACTGCAGGAGTTAAAGTACATTCACTTATAAAAGCTATAGAGTACTTTTTAAAAAAGGAATAAGATTTATTAATTAGCACATTAAATATAAATAAAAGATAAAGGTAAATACAATATAAGGAATAAATCAGATTGTAATAAATACCTATAAAAATAGAAGAGAAAGACCAATTAATGGATAATAGACCAAAATATTCATAGGAGTTTTATATATTCCTACAGTGAAGTAGAATTTATGGAATAAAAATATTCTTACCCACAGATATCAAGTTATTGTAATTCTCCAGCATGACATCTTTGTAACAAGCCCTCTGAGCAGAATTCAGGCATTGCCACTCCTCCTTAGAGAACTCTATAGCCACATCCATGAAAGTCAGTAGACCTTGAAATTAAAATCAACAGTATCCCCTTGAGTCAATTGGCCAAAGAAATGTTAATTGAATATATAATTTTTATACCAATAATTAAACACATATTTGATAGATTATGTCTGAGATAAAAGAAAGTTGTCACTTCTCTGAACAGTTCCAAAAGTCAAGCAAAACTGATGCTGACTATGGTGACTTTTGGGGATCATATGTCTTGATCACCTAAATGATCTAATGGTGGTCACTGAAGCCACCAGGAAACAGAGACATTAACTACAAGATTCACAGCAGTACCAATAGTGAAATTCTGGAATATCACTAAAAATAAAATCATAATTGTTAGGCAAATTTATGGAACTAGAAAATATCATAATGAGTGAGGTATCCCAATAAGAAAAGAACACACATGGTATGCATACACTTATAAGTGAATATTAGCCCAAAAGCTTGAAATTCCCAAGATACAACTTATAGACCACATGAAGCTCATTAAGAAGGAAGACCAAAGCGTGGGTGGTTCAGTTCATGAGTAACAAGATACTAATGGGAGCAAATATGGAGACAAAGTGTGGGACAGAAACTGAAGGAGGGTACATCCAGAGACTGCACCACCTGTGCATACATCACTTGTGCAGTCGCCAAATGCAGACGATGATGTGGGTGCCAGGAAGTGCATGCTGACAGGAGCCTGATAACTGTCATTATTAGAGGTCTGCCAGAGCCTGACATATACAGAGGCCGATGTACACAGCTAACCATTGAAATGATCATGGGGTTCCCAAAGGAGAAGTGGAAGATTCAAGGAGCTGAGAAGTTTTGAGGCCCCATGGGGCAAGCAACAATACCAACCAACCAGAGCTCTCAGGGTCTAATCCACTAGCCAGGGAGCACATAGGGAGGGATCCATGGCTCCAGCTCTACATATTGGTGGAGGATACCCTAGTAGGGCATAGCTGGGAGAGGAAGTCCCTGGTCCCCTGAAGGCTGGACACACCAGTGTGGAGGAATTAGAGAATGGGGAGGTGGGTGTCAGTGGATGGATGGGGGCACACCATCATAGAAGCCTGAGGAGGGGGGATGTGATAGGGAGTTTCTGGGTGGGGGAGAAATGGTGAAAGGTGATAACATCTGAAATGTAAATATAATATCTAATAAAAATTGATTTAAAAATCATAATTGGGTCAGCACAAAATGAAGAAATTTACTAAATGGGTGCAGCAGTAGGAAGCCAGAAATTGTTGCAATAGTTCCTAAGACAAATGACTCATGAAACATGGGCCATTTTCAAAAACAATGACACAAGTGACTCAAAGTAGAACACAAGTATATACATTCATCTATAATCTCATGTACACACATTTTAATGATCAGAATACTTTAAGTATTTTCAAATTATGCTATCGTTCCTACAAGTTATACTGAAAAATTGAAGAAGACTGGTAAAAGCAAACATCTGATTTTTAGCTCAGCAATGACATACTTTTAAAAAGGTAATACTGAGATTCATATGAAACAATAGTTATGTACATTTGAGTCAGAATAGAGAGGAATTGAAAGTTATGAAAATTAAACATTCATCTAAGAACAATCAACTTGTGCCATCACCATGCACACATTTACCTGAGAAGTCATCTTTCCTTTCTCACTGAATAGGGAGTGTCTCAGTAAAGTTTACATTAAAATTTCAACATCCAGAAACCATCTTCACGTAGAAGCAGTAGATCCTTCCTGTTTCTAGTAGAATTGAAGAGTAGGAAACAGGAATCAATACAGGCCACACCCCATGCCTTGTGTCAGAGAAGATATGAAGAAGAATGAGCTTCTACAGGCAGAAGAAACAAACGATTTTCTTCTTTCATTGAATACACTTACCTGAGCTGTTTCTATCAAAACACAATTGACACATGTCTTTCCAATAATGTCCAAAATGTTTGAAATATCCACAGCTGAAGGGATTACTCATACATACTGGGGAAGCAAGATACTTGCCTAGGGTCACGAAAAACACGGCAATAAATGAATGCTTCCCCACTGTCTCTGCAGAGATATTTCTTCTAGCTTCCATGTCCCATTCTAAAATATCATGAGTTTGTGGTTTTTAAGAAAGACTCAGGATCATATTATCTGACCAGATCCTTTTAACAGAAACATTGCGTCTTTTGGGTTCACGATCAAAATGGCTATTCAATTCTTCACCATTTTTAATGCTTTCACCTGTCACTAAAGGCAGCTGAAATTATTCTCCTATAATGTCTTTGACTTTAGCACTCTGGCTGATAGGAGGTTGAAATTACAGTTATACTAAAGTCACCCTTCCCAAACAATGTCAATTAATTTTTACAAAGAATATACTTAACAATGGAAGCAGATAAGTTTACTCTGCTACAAAAGTCACCCTAATGGACTCACAATAGTCTCTAACAGAAATACTAACATGAACTCATATTGTGCCTCAAGGTTTTGTTGGATTTTTTCATTTGTTTCTTTTTTCTCTATTTGTCCTTTAGTTCTTATATGATTTTCCCATTTTATGGCTATATGACCCAGATGGGAAAATTTTCAGAAATGCAAGATATAGTTCTAGTCTACAAAGAGATTTTCAAATTTTATGGTGTACTTTTTATTTAATAAACTCTATATTTTAATTAGTCTTTTTATAGTAAAAAATATACCATACCTCAGATTATTAGGACACATGGCACATTAAAGAAGATGGGCATAATTGTTTAATGAGTATGGAACTCAAGGAAGATAGAAGGATACTATTTCTATAAATAGATTGTTTTTTTATGGAGACCTTCTAAGATAAAAAGTCTATTTTTGTGGTATGCAATTGCCTCTATTAAATAATCATCACTGATTCTGCATGTGTTGACACATTCTCTTAACTTTGACTGTTTGGAGGGAGAGACAAGTGAATATCTGTGATTTGAATGGACATGTCTCCCTCTTGTATATAGATCTGTTCCTGAATATTCATATTCCTCTAACTACAAAGTAATTTGAACACTTTTCATGCATCTTGGAATGTTTATGCCCATCTCATTTATTATTCCACCAACATGATGCTCTTCATGTTTCTTTCTTTTTTTTCTTTTTTTTTTAGGAAAAATGTAATTTATATTTGATATATAATGATTTTGTCTGAGAATCTTATGTTTCTGCTTTTTCAAATCTTCATGCTTCTAAACCACATACATTTTTAAAGAAACTAATAATGCCATTATTTACACAGGGTTTTATAATTATTATTATCTTACCTGTAATGACCAACCAGAAACCAATCCAATGAGCAAGCAAGCAATCCTTGAAGTTACCAGATACTCTGTTAATCTTGCAGACAAGAGCGTAGTATAATTCTCTTATGAGGGTCTCTAGCATGTATCTAACTGAAACATGTGCAGCTATACACAGCCATACTTTGTATGGTGGTTTGTGACTCTTATGGAAGAATTGGGGAAAGGAATGAAGGCCCTGAATGAAATATAAACACCACAGAGGGACCAAGAGGGCCAAATAACATGGACTCCTGGGAGTTCTCAGAGACTAAGCCAGCAACCAAAGAATGTACTGAAAAAAGTCCCAGTATGTATGTAGGAAACATGCAACCCTCCTCCATGAGGTTTCCCCAAAGTTTGGACAGTGGCTTTCTCTAAAGATGTAGCCTGACTGTGGTGTCTGAGACCACAATTCTTTATCAATACTAAGTGCTCACAAACCATTAAATATAAAGGCCTTTGATTTTCAACATTGTAGTTTGAACTAGTGGTAGGTGGAAGGTGAATTTTCTCATAGAAAGAATAGTTGGTAACGTAATTTGGCCATGCTTTGGGAACCATATTCTTTTACAAGGACTAAATTAAGAAACTTAATATTTTAGTGGTTCTCAATTTTAATGAAAATTAAGAGATTTGACTTTAATATGTAAAAACTGGTGAATTAAATTTCAAAAATTGCTGAAGTGATGGCTCAATAGAAGAATTATTTTGAGCACAAATGAGAAGGTCTGTGTCAGATTTTCATTACACCATAAAAGAAAAGTATTGTATTGTTTTTCTGTAACCACAACACTGTTTATAGGAACATAATGAGTAGAGTGTTTCTTAAAATTCCATTGCCCCCTAGTCTCAAAAAAGTGTGAGCTATAGGTTCTTGAGGGATATTATCCCAGGAATTTAAGGCACTTGTCAGTGAGATGACTCTGTACTCAAGCCTGCTAGCATAAGTTTGTCCATGGAATGTACATCTCAGAATATGAGAGCCAACTTCCTCAATTTTTCTCTGTCTTTCACCAACATATTATGTCACATGCTTGTCCCAACACATACACTGATAAATAAATGTGGTTAAAAAATAGAGAAGACAGAAAATGTTTGAGAAAGACATTCCAACTTTAACTTCAGGGTATCAGATTTACTTTTACAGGCAAGCACACTTAAACCCAAGCAAGGACTAAACAAGCACACACAAACACACACACACAACACACACACACACAGAGAGAGAGAGAGAGAGAGAGAGAGAGAGAGAGAGAGAGAGAGAGAGAAGGATAGGAGTACCAGGAAGAATAAATTGAATTCTGGAAGGATCAAAAATAGAAGTTCAGATAACAGGATGTTTGCCTAGTATGTGCAAAGTCCTACTTCAGTCCTAGTACCTTGCAAAACCAAAAAAATATGAAACATGTCACTATAATACTACTCAGGAGATTGGATACATATGAATCAGAAGATCATTTCCAACCGAAACTGCATTAGGTACTTTTAAGGCCAGCCTACCCTTCTTTAGACTCTCTCTGAAATGAAAATCATGTGCTGATTTATCAAGTTTGTAATGATTGTTAGAAAATTCAGTTACAGATGCTGGGATAAAATCAGACAGAAATGTAAACTTAGAAGAAAAGTGTCACTTAAAGTATAAGATGGAAAACAAAGAGAAGAGAAAGGAATAAAGCATGGGCTGAATCCTGGAAATGGGAAACAGAGAGGTTGAACAGGAAAAGGGAACATCAGGGAAACAATGTTGACATGAATGTGCACTAATTTGAAATGATTTCCCAGGGACGCTCAATCAATGAAGCAAGAAGGGTGTGTTGAATACAGACCATTACAAGGTAGTGGGTTCAAATCTTAGGTAGATGCAAGGATGAAAATTTATTCTTTGTCTCTCTAGATGCCAAATTTGGAATTAAGATAAACAATGGAGAGACATGCAGAAATACCTAAAGAAAACTTATAGGCATAAAATACCTACATTTTAGTGTGTGTACAATAACTTTACAAAATATGAGCCTTGTAGTCCTTGTCAAACAAATTTACACTCAGTTACTTCTTAAGATGAATCTACATTAAATTTTACCTTAGTTACTTTGTCATGTGTATATGTGCGAGTGTGTCTGTGTATTTGTGTGTGTGTATATATACACACACATATGTGCTTAATTGTTGATACGCTTCCATGAGTGTGCAGTGTTATGCCCAAGCATGTATAGGGGTCAGATGGTAACTTGGGAGAGTTGAATTTATCATATCATATAGGACCTGGGTCAAGTAATCAGATATAGTGACAATTTGAGCATCTTGCAGACCTCAATTTTATATATTAATGGTTATTCTGAGACTGTTAAGAGAGGATTACAGACACCAAACCCAGACACTATTGCAGATAAAAAGAAGTGTTTGCTGACAGGAGCCTGATATAGCTGATTACTGACATGCTCTGCTAGAGCCTGAAAAAAGAAAAATGCAAACACACAGAGACAACGAATTGACTGGGCATAGGGTCCCCAAAGGAGGAGTTAGAGAAAGGACTGAAGGAGGTAAAGGGGTTTGCCACCCCATAGGAAGAACAGCAATATGAACCAACCAGAACCCAGGGCTCCCAGGGACTAAACCATCAACAAAAGAATAGACATGGAGTAATCCATCGCTCTAGCTGCATATGTAGCAGAAGGTGGCCTTATGTGGAATCAATGAGAGAAGAGGATCTTGGTCCTGTGAAGGTTCAATGTCCCAGTGTAGGGGAATCCCAAGGCAGTGAGTTACATGTGGTTGTTTGGATGAGGGGGCACCCTCATAGAAGCAAGGGGATTTGTGGAGGGGAAAGCAGGAACAGGGATAACATTTGAAATGTAAATAAATAAAGTATCCAATAAAATTATTTAAGCTCTGAAATAAAAGAGAGAGGATTAAGTTACTATGGTAAAACTGACTTGAAGGAACTAATATATGGATAATGCAAGCTGAAGGTAGCAACCTAATTTCTTGAGTCTTCTATTCTTTACACCATGTGAGGGCCCATCATCTATAGTGATCATGGCACTGAGACTGAATTCTTACCACATCCTATGTCAGACCACTCCTTGTTCATGATCTTATAAGCCTCTTACTGTATATTATGGCTTGAACGTGAATTGTCTCCTACAAGATCGTGCCTTTAGATACGTGGTTTAATTTATCAGGATTGTAGATCTTTAGGAGGTTAGAGTCTAGAGGTTTTATATACAGATCTACTTCCTACTAAAATTTTCTAACTGCAGAATACTTCATTCTCTTGTTCCTCTTTAAAAGTTGCAGGTAGTAGCACATCTTTCCCACTATGATAGATTAATGCCCTTAAACTGTGAGCCAAAAACTAACTCTGCTTTGCTCAAATTGTTTGTTATATTTTAAATTATTGTTGTAATTATGGATATAGGGTGCTCATCTATGACACTGTATATATGGAATATGTGGAAAACAATTAATTATTATTTTAGTGTTGTGATATGGAGGTGATGTATTCAAAGTGGATAATGGGATAGAAACTAGGCCCATAGAATGGAGATATTAACGTGGTATAATGTAAGAATATAAATAAAATAGGAAGGTTTTAGTGAAGAGATTGCTTTAGAATAAAATTCCCTGTGACATAGCTTGAGGTCCTAAGTTTTTTACTGAAGACCCACAATGTGCAAGACAAAAATGTACTTCCTTAAGTGATCCTCTCGTTTCTACTTGTTTTCAAAATACATGTACACAAAGATATATCAAAAACAGTACAGAGGAGGAGGCCTGGAGACTCTGCCTGTCCACTTACATACAGATTGCTCCTGTGGCCTTGCAGGCTGCTTGGCTGAGTGAGAATCAATTCCTGAATGCTGATGTCCTGTGATGTGGATGTCCATGATTTCCACAGTGTTACCCTTGCTGTCAGGTCTATGAACTATTGAATTTATAATATTTGGGGAAAATGAATATCCATAATTAAAAATAAGAACAGAAAACAAAGCAGAAATAAAGAAAAAGGAAAGAAAGGGAAAGAAGAAACAGATAAAATTATATTTAGAGACAGAGAGAAAGAGACTGATATACAGATAAAAATCATAAGACTCAATCACAAGAATATAAGCAACAAAAACTAAAGTTACCTGGCATCTTAAGAACCCAATTCTCCTACCAAATATATTATTGGACACCCCATCACACTGGAAAAGTAGGATTCAGATTTAAAATCACATCTCATGAGGATGAAGAAGGACATAAACAACTCTCTTAAAGAAAATCAGGAGAAGACAGGTAAACAGGTAGAAGCCCTTAAAGAGGAAACACAAAAATCCCTTAAAGAATTGCAAGACAACACAACCAAAGAGGAGAAGTAATTAAACACAACCATCCAGGATCTAAAAATGGAAGCAGAAACAGTATAGAAACCTCAAACAGAGACTATCTCGGAGATAGAAAACCTATGAAAGAAATCAGGACTCATAGATGCAAGTATCAGTAACTGAATACAAGAGATAGAAGAATGAATCTCATGTGCAGAAGATATCATTGAAAACATTGACACAACTGTGAAAGAAAATGCAAAATGCAAGAAGCTCCTAACACAAAACATCCAGAAATCAAGAACACAGTGAGAAGACCAAACCTAAGGATAATAGGTATATATGAGAGTGAAGATTCCCAACTTAAAGGAGCAGTAAATATCTCCAACAAAATTTTAGAGGAAAACTTTCTTAACCTAAAGAGATGCTGATGAACATACAAGAAGCCTACTGAACTCCAAATAGACTAGACTAGAAAAGAAATTCCTCCCATCACATAAAATCAAAACATTAAATGTACAAAACAAACAAAAGATGCTAAAAGCAGTAAGGGAAAAAGGTCAACTAACATATTAAGGCATCCTATAAAAATTACACCAGACTTCTCACTGGAGACTATAAAAGCCAGAAAATCCTGAACTGATATCATACAGACACTAATGCCAGCCCAGACTACTATAACCAGCATAAATCTCAATCACTATAGATGGAGAAACCAAGATATTCCATGACAAAATCAAATTTACACAATATCTTCTCACAAATCCAGCCTTTCATAGGATAATAGATGGAAAACTCCAACACAAGGAGAGACACTACAACATAGAAAATGTAAGAAAGTAATTTTCCAACAAACCCCAAAGAAGATAGCTACACAAACATAGTTACACCTCTAATAGCTAAAATAACAGGAAGAAGCAAACACTTTTCTTTAATATCTCTTAACATCAATGGACTCAATTCCCCAGTAAAAAGATGAAGACTAAAAGACTGGATACTTAAACAGCACCCAGAATTTTGAAGCATATAGGAAACGAATTTCAGTAGCAAAGACAGACACTACCTCAGTCTAAAAGGATGGTAAACAATTTTCCAAGCAAATGGTCCCAAGAAACAAGCTGGAGTAGCCATTCTAATTTTGAATTAAATCGACTTTCAACCAAAAGTAATCAAAAAGATAAGGAAGGACACTTAATACAGGTCAAAAGAAAAATCTAGCAAGGTGAACTCTCAATTATGAGGAACTATGCTCCAAATGTCTGGGCACCTACATTCATAAAAGAAACTTTTCTAAAACTCACAGGACACATTGACCTCACACAATAATAGTGGGGAATTTCAACACCCCACTCTCAGCAATCGACAGAACATGGACACACTCACTAAACTGAGACATAGTGAAACTAAAAGAAGTTATGAAACAAATGGATTTAAGGGATATCTATAGAACAATACATCCTAAAACAAAAGAGTATAACTTTTTCTCAGCACCTCATTGTACCTTCTCCAAAATAGACCATATAATTGGTCACAAAGCGGGCCTCAACAGGTACAAAAATAATTAAATAATCTCTTGCATCCTATTACATCACCATGGACTAAGGCTGATCTTCAATAATAACAAAACAATGGAAAGCCCACATACACATGGAAACTGAACAACTCTCTACTCAGTGATGACTTGGTCAATGAAGAAATAAAGAAAGAAATTAAAGCCTTTTTAGAATTTAATGAAAATGAAGGTTCATCATACAAAAACTTATAGGACACAATGAAAGCAGTGCTAAGGGGAAAACTCATAGCTCTAAGTGTCTACAAAAAGAAACTGGAGAGGGCATACACTAGCAACATGAAAAAATACCTGAAGCTCTAGAACAAAAAGAAGCAAATACACCCAAGGGTAGGAGACCACAGGAAATAATCAAACTCGGGGCTGAAATCAACCAACTAGAAACAAAAGGAACTATACAAAGTATCAACCCAACCAGGTGCTGGTTCTTTGAGAAAATCAACAAGATAGATAAACCTTTAGCCAGACTAACCAAAGGCCACTGAGACAGTATCCAAAATAATAAAATTAGAATTTAAAAGGAAGACATAACAACAGAAACTGAGGAAATTCAAAAAATCATCAGACCCTACTACCAAAGCTTATACTCAACAAAACCGGAAAATCTGGATGAAATGGAGAATTTTCTAGACAGATACCAGGTACCAAAGTTAAATCAGGATCAGATAAACCATCTAAACAGTTCCATAACCCCTCAAGAAATAGCAGCAATCATTAAAAGTCTCCCCACCAAAAAAAGCCCAGAACCACATGGTTTTAGTGCAGAATTCTCTCAGACCTTCCAAGAAGACCTAATATCAATTCTCTGCAAATTATTCCACAAAATAGAAACAGAAGGAACATTACCCAATTCATTCTATGAAGACCTAATTACACTCATGCGTAAACTACACAAAGACCCAAGAAAGAAAGAGAACTTCAGACCAATCTCTCTTATGAATATTGATGCAAAAATACTCCAAAAAATCAAAGCAATCATCCATCACGATCAAGTAGGCTTTATCCCAGGAATGCAGAGATAATTCAATATTCGGAAATCCATCAATTGAATCCACTATATAAACAAAATCAAAGAAAAAAAAGCATCATCATCTCACTAGATGCTGAGAAAGCATTTGACAAAATTCAACATCCCTTCATGGTAAAAGTCTTGGAAATATCAGGAATTCAAGGCCCATACTTGAACATATTAAAAGGAATATACAGCAAATCAGTAGCCAACATCAAACTAAATAGAGAGAAACTTGAGGCCATCCCACTAAAATTGGGAAATAAACAAGTCTGCCCACTCCCTCCTTACCTATTCAAGATAGTACTGGAATTCCTAGCCAGAGAAATTAGACAACAAAAAGAAGTCAAAGGGATAAAAAATATGAATGGAAGTAGTCAAAATATCACTATTTGCAGATGATATGATAATATACTTCAGTGACCCCAAAACTTCCAACAGAGAACTCCTACAGCTGATAAACAACTCTAGCAAAGTAGTTTGTTATAATATCAACTCAAACAAATCAGTAGCCTTCCTCAACTCGAAAGATAAACAGGCTGAGAAAGAAATTAGGGAAATGACAACTTTCACAATAGTCACAAATAATATAAAGTACTTTGGTTTGAATCTAACCATGCAAGTGAAAGATCTGTAGGACAAGAACTTCAAGTCTCTGAAGAAAGACATTGAAGAAGATCTCAGAAAATGGAAAGATCTCCCTTGCTCATTGACTGGCAAGATTACTAGAGTAAAAATGACCATCTTGCCTAAAGCAATCTACAGATTGAATGCAATCCTCATTAAAATCCCAACTCAATTCTTCACAGAGTTAGAAAGAGAAATTATTAAATTCATTTAGAATAAGAAAAAAAACGCAGGATAGCAAAAAATATATTCAACAATAAAAGAACTTCTGGAGGAATCATCATCAATGATCTCAAGCTGTACTACAGAGCAATAGTGATAAAAACTGCCTGGTATTGGTACAGAGAGAGGCAGGAAGATCAATGAAATAGAATTGAAGACCTAGAAATGAACCCACACACCTATGGTCTCTTGATCTACCACAAAGGAGCTAAAACTGTCCAGTGGAAAAAGGACAGCATTTTCAACAAATGGTGCTGGTTCACCTGGAAGACAACATGTAGAAGAATGGAAATCAATCCATTCTTATCTCCATGGACAAAGCTCAAGTTCAAGTGCTTAAAGGACCTTCACATAAAACCAGATACACTGAAACTAATAGAAGAGAAGATGGAGAAGATCCTTGAATATTTGGGCACAGGGAAAAAGTTCCTGAACAGAACACCAATGGCTTATGCTCTAAGATCAAGAACTGACAAAAGAGACCTCATAAAATTGGAATGTTTCTATAAAGAAAAGGATACTGTCAATAAGACAAAATGGCATCCAACAGACTGGCAAAAGATCTTTACCAATCCCACATTCAATAGAAGGTTAATGTCCAATATATATAAAGAGCTCAAGGAATTAGACTACAGACAACCAAATAACCCTATTAAAAATGGGGTACAGAACTAAAAAAAAGAATTCTCAACTGAGGAATTTCAAATGGCGGAGAAGCACCTAATGAAATATTCAGCATACTTAGTCATGAGGGAAATGCAAATCAAAACAACACTGATATTCTATCTCACACCAGTCCCAATGGCTAAGATCAAAACCCAGGTAATAATAGATGCTGGTGAGGGTGTACAGAAAGAGGAATACTCCCCTATTGTTGGTGGGATTGCAAGCTGGTGCAACCATTCTGGAAATCAGTCTGGTGGTTCTTCAGAAAATTTGACATAGCATAATTGAGGACCCAGTTATACCACTCCTGGGCATATATCCAGAAGGTGCTCCAACATATAACAAGAACATGTGCTCCACTATGTTCATAGTAGACTTATTTATAATAGCCATTAGCTGGAAAGAACCCAGATGGCCTTCACCAGGGGAAAGAATAAAAAAAAAAAAATGTTGTACATTTACACAATGGAGTATTACTCAGCTATTAAAAACAATGAATTCGAGAAATTCTTAGGTAAATGGATGAAACTAGAAGATATCAACCTGAGTGAAGTAACGAAATCACAAATGAACACACATGGTATGCATTCACTGATAATTGGATATTAGCCCAGAATCTCACAATATCCCAGATTCAACTCACAGACCACATGAAGCTCATGCAGAAGGAAAACCAAGTGTGAGTGCTTTGGTCCTTCTTAGAAGGAGTAACAAAATATAAAGGGAGCAAATATGGAGACAAAGTGTGGGACAGAGACTGAAGGAGGGGTCGTTTGGAGACCATTTTACCTGGGTATCCATCCCATGTGCAGTTACAAAAGGTAGATGCTGATGTGGCTATCAGGAAGTTCATACTGACAAGATCCTGATATAGCTGTCTCCTTAGAGGTTTCCCAGAATTTGACATATTCAGAGGAGATGCTCACAGCTTACCATTGATCTAATGAAGGAGTTACCAATGAAGGAGTTAGAAGGAGCTGAAGGAGCTGAAGGGGTTTGTGGCCCCATTAGAAGTGCAACCAGAGCTCCGAGGGTCTAAACAACCAACCTGGGAGCACATGGGAGGGACGCATGGCCCCAGCTCTATGTGTAGTGGAGGATGTCCTTGTCGGGCATGGGTGGGAGAGGAGATCCTTGGCTCCATGCAGTGGATGCTGAGTGTGTGGAAATTCAAGGGTGGGGAGGTGGGAGTTAGGGGTTTGGTAGGGACACATCTTCATGGAGGCTAGAGGTGGCGTGATGGAATAGGGGGTTCCTTGGCCGGGGTGGGGAACAGCGTAGGGGGGATTACAACTGAGATGTAAATAAAATATTCAATAAAAAAATTAAAAAATAATAAAGCAAGGTAAAGCATAGGAAATAGAAAAACACAACCAAACAAGTAAATATCAAGCTAATTAACACAACAACAATAACAACAACAACAAAGAGAAAGCAAGAGTTCTTAGGCTCAAAGATTAGCCAGAGTTCCAGATCTCAGACATACGTACTATGAACTTTCTACCCGTCTTATTGTCTTCTCATAGAACAAATTGACAGTTAGTACCCACTCATTAGTTCATGTCCTTTCTTACAGCATCAACCAACCTAGGATAATTCCACAACCTAACAATTCTATTTACCTAGGAGACTTAGTTCAGTTTCCTTGTCTTAGCGAATGAGACTCTTGAGTTCTTTCCACAGTGCCTATTCCTGTTCCAGCTGAATCCAATTCAGTACCTACCTGACCCAGGCAGACTCTGAGGACATTTTCAAGAAGACCCGTTCTAGTTTTTAGTTATGACTTACAAACTCAGTTTTGATTTTTTTTAAGTTTGCTCAACCAAGTTCAGATAAGGCAACACACAAACCCATAGAGTTTCAGCAGCCAAGAGATAAATATTTTTGACTCTCAGACACAGAGAAAGGACTCTGGCCATGGTACATCTGTCAAGCTTAAGCATAAAGACCCTGCACTTCCAGGGTCTATGGATTCTACTTTAAATCCACTGACTTCCTCAAGAGTGTTAAAAGATCCAGGGATCACACATAGATGAATCTGAGTGTAAGACACTCATTGGGCAACTCCCAGAACAATCCTGGAGAGGCCCCAGCAACACAATCAGAGAGCATCAATAGGAAAATGGAAGCAAGGGATTAAAATTCTAATATGCTACAGCCTAATCAACCAACCAGTCAGCTGGTTATAGCCTAAGCAGTTAGTTGTTTGTGGCCTAATTATCTGGCTACAAAGCCTTGTGAACCCAGCCTAATTTCATTGACTGTGATTAAACATATCCTGTGGGATGTTTAGACCCATTTGTGGATTCTGAGCCCAAATCCTTGCTCCTTGCAAAGTTTTATTTAATATCACAATATAAATTTGTAGGTGAGTATTAACAAAGGGAGGAGAGGCAAAATGTTTCTTTGTTGTTGGATATTTTATTTATTTACATTTTGGGTGTTGTCCCCTTTCCCAGTTTCCCCTCCACAACCCCCCCCCATCCCATCCTTCTCCCATTGCTTCTACCAGGGTGTTCCTCCACCCACCCACTCCCACCTTACCACCTAGCATTCACCTACCCCGGGTTCATTAAGCCTTCATGGGAACAAGGGCCTCCCCTTCCATTGATGCCAGATAAGGCCATCCTCTGCTACATGTGCAGCTGGAGCAATGTGTCCCCACCCCCATGAGTACCCTTTGGTTGGTGGTTTTCTCCCAGGGGGCTCTGGGGGGAAGGGGTGTCTGGTTGTTTGATATTGTTGTTCTTGTATGGGGTTAAAAATCCCTTCAGCTCCATCAGTCCTTCCCCTAACTCCTCCATTGGGGTCCCTGTGCTCAGTCTGATGGTTAGCTGTGAGCATCAGCATCTGTATTCATCAGGCTCTGGCAAAGCCTCTCAGAGGGCAGTGATACCAGACTCATGTGAGCAAGCACTTCTTGGCATCAGCAATAGTGACTGGGTTTGGTGTCTGCAGATAGGATGAATCCTTAGGTGGGACAGTTTCTGGATGGCCTTTCCTTCAGTCTCTGATCCACTCTTTGACCCTCCTTTAGACAGGAGCAATTCTGAATTAACATTTTTGTTGAACATAAACGTTCTGTTTCTTGTAATATGCTACACTGCTTATATTACCATCTTATAATTTGCTATAATTATAGGTATTATAGTAACTATGAATATTTTCCTTCAGAGAATATTCAAACCAATTTGGTTCTTCTTGTAAAGCATGACTCTTGTTTTTATTCTACACCCAAAAGACAACATGGATGTTAGGACAGTAGCTCATCTTGGGTGCAGAATTTAATTTTTTCAATTACTTCTACAGTGATGACCATCCTTAATATCCATATATTTTTGAAGCCTTATCAATGTCCTCCTCATATGAAGTCAAATTTATGCTATTTATTCCTTTTACTACACACACCAACTTGTACCCACAATCTTGTGTCTTCTGAATAAGAACATGTACTCTAGGAGGGCACCTAATTTTCAGTCTGTGTGCATTGACAAAGCTGAGCAGGGAGTTGGGTACAGATAAGTTATGCAACACTTACTTATTTATTAATTACATTAATGATGAACAAATATATAAAAAAAATAAAGTTTTTGACATATCATAAGATCTTGATAATTAGGAGTTTTGTCACTATTTGCTGTATAGTTTTTCTTAGTAAATCCTACACAATTGTCTGCTTTGATATCTGACAAAAAATATAAGGCTTTGTCTTGTGTGAAACATTTCAGAATATGTAAGAAAGTATACGGAAGGAAACCTATTCACAGTAGATTTCAACACCATAGGTTTTTTCAATTTGTTTTGCTATTTTATGTGTATGAAGATTTTGTGTCATAAACATAAACAAACAGACACACAAACAATGTCTCTTTCTTGCTTCAGTTCCTGGTTCTGTGAAAAGTTATAATATGGTACAAGCTATTCCAGAACAAGGCTTGTGGACAGATGGTTGGTTGTGAAATGCCATGTGGTGCTAGAAACCAGTTATAAGAAACAGTACTTGCTCAGAAATCTGAAGAGCTAATTTCAGATGACCCTGTGTCATAGCTTTTCTAACCCAAATCAGGCCAAGAGATAGCTGGTCTCCAAGGAGTGCTGACAAACTTGAAAGCACAATGAGGATCATCACTTATCCTCATATACCTGTCCCAAAAGGGATCTATCCAGAGCTGTGAGAACACAGAAACAGAGGAACAGCCTGAGACAGGATCCTTCCAGCTTCCATCTGAGCCTGGAGCTGTCTTTATGTCACAGCTCTCTGAAACCAACTGCAAACAGGAATGAGCTAGTCTTCCAAGAGTGCTGACAAACCTGAGAGCACAGGTGAGGCCACTACTTCGGCTTAAATTCCTGGCTCAAGAGGGAGTCCCCAGAGCCATCAGGACACAGGAAACAAGGAACAGCCAGGGACAGGATCCCCCAGGTTTCCACCTAAGCCCTGGAGCTGACCATGTGCCCCACAGATCTCCATACTCACTTTCCTCCTGGAAGAACTGGTCTCCCAGGAGTGCTGACACACAGACTTACAGGAGGGACAACAGAGATAACCAATGGCAAGACGCAAGGGCAAGAATGTAAGCAATTAAAAAGAAGGCTACTTTACCTCATCAGAACCCAGGTCTCCTTCCACAGCAAGCCCTGGATACCCCAACATACTGAAAATCCAAGACTCTGTTTTAAAATCTCACTTCATAAGGATGATCGAGGACATTAAGAAGGACATAAATAACTCCCTTAATGAAAGACAAGAGAACAAATTATACAGGTAGAATCTCTTAAAGAGGAAACACACAAATCCCTTAAAGAATCATAGGAAAACACAACCAACGAAGTGAAGGAATTGAACAAAACCTTTCAGGATTTAAAACTGGAAATAGAAAGAGTATAGATATCACAAATGGAGAAAACCTAGAGAGAGAAAACCTAGGAAAGAAATAAAAAGTCATAGACACAAGCATTACCAACAGAATACAAGAGATAGAAGAAGGAATATCAGGGGCCCTAGATACCATCAAAAACATTGACACAACAGTCAAAGAAAATGCAAACTGCAAAAGGTTCCTAACCCCAAACATCCAGGAAATCCAGGACACTACCTCAGTGTTAAAGTCTGGTAAAACATTTTCCAAGCAAATGGTTTCAAGAAACAAGCAGGAGTCGCCATTCTACTATCGAATAAAATCACCTTTAACCAAAAGTTATCAAGAAAGCTAAGGAATGACACTTTATAATCAAAGGAAAAATCTACCAAGATGCACTCTCAATTCTGAACATCTATGTTCCAAATGCAAGTCACACACATTCATAAAAGAAAGTTTACTAAATCTCAAAGCATGATTGTATCTCACACAATAATAGTGAGACAATTCAACACCCCACTCTCATCAATGGACAGATCATGGAAACAGAAACAAAACAGAGACTCGGTGAAACTATCAGAGTTAAGAACCAAATGAATTTAACAAATTTCTATCGAATATTTCATCATTAAATAAAAGAATATATCTTCTTGTCAGCACCTCATGTTACCTTCTCCAAAAATGAACATATAATCAGTCACAAAACAGGACTCAACAGATATAAGAAGATTGAAATAATGCAATAGATCCTATTAGATAACCATGGAATAAGGCTGATCTTCAATAACTCTACAAACCACAGAAAGCCCTCATACACTTAGAAGTTGAAAAATTCTCTATACAATGATAACTTGATCAAGAAAGAAAGAGGCAAGTTAAAGACTTTTTAAAATGTATTGAAAATGAAGGCACAATATACTCAAATGTATGGGAAACAATGAAAGCAGTACCAAGAAGAAAACACAGAGCTCTGAGTGCCTCCTCAAAGTAACTGGAGAAAGCATACACTAGCAGCTTAAAAACACACCTGAAAGCTCTAGAATAAAAAGAAGCAAATACACACAAAAGGAGCAGAAAGTAAGAAATAAACAAACTAATGACTGAAATGAAGCAGATAGAAAAAAAAGAGAAGTATACAAAGAATCAAAAAGGCCAGAAGATGGTTCTTTGAGAAAATCAACAAGATACACAAACCCTTAGCCAAATGAACTGGAGGGAGCCAAGTCAGACTCCAAATGAACAAAATCAGAAATGACAAGGGAGATATAAAAACAGAAACTGAGGTAACTCAAAACATCATCAGATCATACTACAAATGCTTATACTCAACAAAAGTGGATAATCTGGATGAAATGGACAATTTTCTAGACAGATACCAGGTACCAAAGTTAAATCAGGAACAGATAATCCATCTAAACAGTCTCATAACCCCTAAAGAAATAGAAGCAGTCATTAAAAGTCTCCCAACACACACATAGACACAAGCCTAGTACTAGATGGATCCTGTGCAGAATTTCATCTGACCTTCAAAAAAGACCTAATATGAATACTCTTCAAATTATTCCACAAAACAGAAACAGAGGGAATACCGCCATGTTCCTTCTATGTAGCCACAATTATGCTGATATCAAAACCACACAAAGACCCAACAAAGAAACAGAAATTCAGACCAATATCCCTTATAAATATCAAAGCAAAAATACTCAATAAAATTCTCACAAACAGAATACAAGAACATATCAAAATGATCATGCACAAAATCAAGTAGGATTCATCCTAGGGATGCAGGAATGGTTCAATATAATCCATTAATATATTATACTACATTAGTAGTGAAAATCCATCAAGATATTTCACTACATAAACAAATTCAAAGGAAAAAACTGACATGATCATTTCCTTAGATGCTAAAATGTCTTTAACAAAATTCAACAACAATTTATGTTAAAAGTCTTGGAAAGATCAGGAATTCAAGGCCCATATCTAAACAGAGTAAAAGCAATATATAGCAAACAAGTAGCCAACTGAAAACTACATGAAGAGAACTTGAAGAAATCTCACTAAAATCAGCAACTAAACAAAATTAACCACTCTCTCCCTATCAATTGAATGTAGTACTTGAAGTTCTATTTAGAGCAATTAAACAACAAAATGAGGTCAAATGAATACAAATTTGAAAGTAAGAAGTCAAAATATAACTGTTTGTAGATAACATGATAGTACATTTAAGTGACTCCCAAAATTCCACCACAAAATTCCGACTGCTGATAATCAACTTCTGCAAAGTGATTGGTATAAAATTATCTATAACAAATCACTAGCATTCCTCTACTCAATGAATAAATGGCCTGACAATGAAATTAGAGAAACAATACCCTTCAAAATATTCACAAATCATTTAATCTACATTAGTGTTACCGTCACAAAGCAAGTGAAAGATCTCTATGACAAGAACTTCAAATTCCTGAAGAAGGAAATCGAAGAATACCTCAGAAGATAGATATTTCTCCCATGCTCATGAATTGGCAGGATTAATATAATTAAATGACAATAATACTGAAAACAATCTACAGATTCAATGCAATCCCCATTAAAATATTAACTCAATTCTTCATAGTGTTAGAAAGTGCAGTTCTTAAATTCATTTGAAATAACAAAAACCCATGAGAGTAACCCTGGGCTCAGCCTGTACTACAGAGCAATAGTGAAAAATAAAATCATGGCATTGGTACAGATATGTAGACCAAAGGGTTGTAATTGAAAACTCATAAATGAACCCACACATCTGTGGTCACTTGATCTTTGACAAAGAAGGTTAACCATCCTGTGGGAAAAAAAGACAGGATTGTCAACAAATGGTGCTGCTTTAACTGATGGTAAACATGTAGAAGAATGCAAATTGATCCAATCTTTCTCACTATACAAACTAAAGTCCAAGTGGAGCAAGGACCTCCACATAAACCAGATACACTGAATCTAATGAAGAGAAAGTGGGGAAAACCTTGAACACATGGGCAGAGATGGAAACTTTTCTGAAGAGCAAACTCTTTGTTGAAAAAGAATCCACAAATGGGACTTCATAAAATTGCAAAGCTTCTGTAAGGCAAAGTACATTCTCAATAGGCCAAAGTGGCAACTGACTAATTGGGAAAAGATCTTTACCAATCCTACATCAGATAGAGGGAAAATATCCACTATATACAATGACCACAAGAAGTCAGACTCCAGAGAAACAAATAACCATATTAAAATTAGGGACTTGAATTAAACAGAGAATTCTCAACTGAGTAATATCAAATGATGGAGAAGCACCTAAAGAAATGTTCAACATCCTTAGTCTTCAGGGAAATGAGAATCAAAATGACCCTGAGATTCCACCTCTCACCAGTCAGAATGGCTAAGTTCAGAAACTCAGGTGACATAAGATTTTGGCGAGAATGTTGAGAAAGAGGAACACTCTTCCATTGCTGGTGAGACTAAAGGTTGGTGCAACCACTCTGGAAATCAGTCTGGTGATTCCTCATAAAATTGGACATAGTACTACCTGAGGACACAGCTATTCCACTCCTGAGCATATACTCTCAGCTATTTCAATATATAATGAAGACACATACTCCACTATATTCATAGCAACCTCATTTATAATAGGCAGAATCTGGTAACCATTCAGATGTCCATAAACAGAGGAATGGATACAGAAAATGTGGTATGATTCAGTTATTAAAAAAAAATGATTCCATGAAATTCAGAAGCAAATGGATGGATCTAGAAAATATCATCCTGAGTGAGGTAACTTAGTCAAAAAAGAATACACATGTAATTTATTCACTGATAAGTGGATATTAGGCAAAGAGCATGGAATATTCATGATCCAACTCATGGACCAAAAAAAATTCAAGAGGAATGTACAAAAGTGGATGCTTTAGTCCTACTTAGAATGGGGAATAAAATATTCAAGGGAAGTGGAGGGTGACAGGAACTTGGGAGGAAAAGAAGGGAGGAAGGAAAAATTAGGGGAAGAATCAGGTATGGGAGGAGATGGAGGAAGTATACAAACTTTCAGGAAATTGAACAGAAGTGTTTAACAATGTGGGATGGGGAACTGGGAGTAGCAAAGAGAAAGTCTCAGATGCCAGAATGGCAAGAGCCTTCCAGGACACAATGGGGATGGGATTAGTTGAAATATCCCCAAAAAGAAAGTGAGAACCTGGCAACACCATATCCTAAGATTAGGAATTGCCTCTGGTTGAGGGATGGGTCCATCCAAACATCCCCAATAGTTGAACCTAGACTTGCTACTGTCTGAAGAAAATACAGGGAAAAAACAGTGAAATAGAGACTGAAGGAAAGGACGTCAAAAGACCACCCCAACTCAGGATATATCCCATAATGAGGCACCAAATTCAGACACTATTTCTGATGCCAAGAAGTTTTGGTTGACAGGTGCTTGATCCAGCTGTCTCTAGAGAGAGGCTCTACCAGACCCTGACCAATATAGTTGCCAATGCACACAGCCAAACTTTGGACTGAGACCAGGGCCCCAATGTAGGAATTAGGGGAAGCAGTGAAGGAGCTGAAAGAAACTTATCTGGAAAAATGGGAGGTTGTGGGTCCTTGGTTCTGGAGAGTGTCCCACTATGATCTCCTGTCTGAGGACATAGTGAGAGCTGGGAGGGTCCTCTGCTGGCGTCTCCACTGGCTGTTGGTCTTCAGCCCAGCCTGGTGTGAGAGGTCTGGGCCAAAGGGTGCAAATGCAAGCAGGGAGGAGAGATTGCCTGCCTCTGCTGCTGCCTCTGCTCAAGTCTCTGCTGTCACAACTCAGTCACTCCCAGGTGCTGCACCTGTCTCTCCATGCTGAGCCGGCCTGGGCTGGGCCTATAGAAGCCGGCTAGCAGGCAAGGAAGGAGCTTGGTGCCCCAAGATGTTTCTGGGAGAGCTGATCTCTCCCCAAGTGTTACAGCTCTTGAGACAGAAACTCTGGACACCAAGATGATTCTCAAACACACCTTTACTTCTACTGAATAGAGCCCTTATATACAGTTTCAGGGTGGGTTAGGGTCTGACAGCAGATAGCGCCTATTGGCTTGGTCGGAGAGCTTAGAGATACCTCATCTGCACGTGGGTTAGGGTCTGGCAGATAATGTCTATTGGCTTGGACTGAGAGCTTAGAGATACCTCATCTACATGTGGGAGGGCCTGAGGCACTGTTCCTTGTGACTGATAGTCATAGACTTCTGTTTTGGAGAGGCTGTGGAGGGCCGAAGCTGAATGAGAAGAACCAGGGCCTGGGGGCAGCACCAAACACCTGCTGTCCTGATAAAGGTCCAGGGTTCAAGACTTGCTCAACCAGGCACCCAGCTGCTTTCCACAGCCCACTGCCCCACAGGAGGGGAGGCCCTTGGTCCTGTGAAGACTTGATGTCCTACTGTAGAGGAAGGTTATGGTGGGGAGGCAGAAGTGGATGGGTGGGTGGGGGTGCACCCTCATAAAAGCAGGATGGGGGAATGGAATCAGGGGTCTGCAGAGAGGAAAATGTGAAAGGGATTAACATTTGAACTGTCAATAAATAAAATATCCTATTAAAACTTCTTAAAATGGAAAACACCAATAAATCACTCAAATATATGTGATCATGACTGAACATTTACACTCAACAGAAAAAAATGACAACAATTCAAAATCAGATTAATTTGCTACTTTATAAAATAGTTATTAAATAGTATATTTTACAACATCAGTATTCAGATAAAGTAATGAAAAAATCATAGAGCATTCTTGGTTTTACTGTTTCTTTGATACATTATTCTGATAGAAATTCTTAAGAATAATTTCTATTGGAGAACTTCTGTATCCATACATGAGGTTTATATAGCTCCTGAGTTTATAATCATCATATGATATGTTATTTCACTCAAGATTACCTGGTTCTCTTTCTACTGTATCCTTTCTATCAAAAATCCATGGTTCTTTGTTTAGTTCAAGACAGATGAGCACCTCTGGTTTTGAAAGAGCTACACCTGCATATTCAAATGAACACAAAAATACATTATTGAATATAGCCATGTACTAGTGCAGGATTGTAACATGTATTTAAGATGGAAAAAGTAAAAGGTACATGAATGTCTATTTATATTCATTTTTTCCAAAGGATTTTAGAATCTTCATACTGAACACTTTTTAAAATTCTGAATTTCTATGTAAATTACCACTTTGAAAAAGATAACTGAGGGAGTCAAAGTACATTCTCTTAGTAAACAACTAACTGCCTATTCAAAAAGGATATGTGATTTAATCATCAGCATTTTAAATGTAAAAACAAGATAAAGGTTCATAACATGCTAACTACAAATCACAGAGTAATCAATATTTATGAAAATACAAGATAAAAAACTAATTAATATCAGTCAGATTCAAATATGAATAGGAGTTGTAGATATCCCTAAGGTGAAGTAGAAATTATAGAATAAAAACATTTTTACCTACAAAAACCAAGTTGTTGTAATTATTTAAAACAGCCAAAGGCTCAAGCCGACTATCTAAGCTATAACTTCTCTGCCTAGCCCAGCCACTATGTTTCTCGTCCTGAGACCATGTGTGTGCTGCAGCTAGAACCTGTCAGCCAGAAACACCATGGCTTTTGGATCTGAGTTACCTCACTCAGGACACTTTCTAGTTACATCCATCTGTTTGCAAAATTCATGATATCCTCATTGTTAATAGCTCAACATAATTCCATAGTGTAAAAGAACCATATTCTCTGTATCCTTTTTTCTGTTGAGGGACATCAAGAGTGTTTCAACATCTGCCTATTACAAATTAGGCTTCTATGAACACAGGGGAATATGTGTTCTTGTGGTTTGTTGTGGCAACTTTTGGGTATATGTCCAAGGGAGTTATAGCTGTATGTTGAGGTACAACTATTTCCAATTTTCTAAGGAACCACCAGATCGATTTCCAGAGTAATCAAATCAGTTTGCAGTCCCACCAGCAATGGGGGAGTTTTACAAGTATTACTCTTACTCCATATCTTTGTCAGCATGTACTTTCACTTAAGTTTTGATCTCAGCCATTCTGGTTTCAGTAAGAGGGAATCTCATGTTTGTATGGACATACATTTACCTGATGAATAAGGCCTTTGAACATTTCTTCAAGTGTTTCTTGGCGATTCTTTATTCTGCTGTTGTGAATCCTCTTCATCTCTCTACCTCATTTTTTATTTGAGCTATTTGGGTTTTTGGAGGTTAACTTCTTGAGGTTTTATACATTTTTTAATCTTATCTCTCAATTAAATGTGAAGTAATTGGAGACTTCTTCTTAAAGTGTAAGTTGGCAGTTTGTCTTATTGACTGTGTCTTTTGACTTATAGGATCTTTACAGTTTTATGAGATCCCATTATCCTATTATACAATTATATAATTATATACATATATATTTGAATATATATATATTCAGATGAATATAAATCAACATGTGTATTCATATACACAGATTCACACACACACACCACACACACACACACACACACACACACACATATATATATATATATATATATATATATATATATATATATATATTGTGTGTGTGTGTTAATATCTGGGATGGTGAAGTCATTTTCTTGCTAACATGATTTGAATCCACAAAACTATTAGCATAATTCTTAGTGGGTCAGTGTATAATTGTAATTTCAGCACTGGAGAGATAATTATGTTGATCCTGAGACTCACTGGACAGCCATTAAAGCATGCATGTTATGTTTCAGGTCAGTTAGAGAGTTACTCCCAAATGATAAAAGATTAAAAGTGCCCAAGATTTAAAAATGCAGCAATATTTTAGGTATTCTCTGTCTAATATGGTACTAATGACTCATGGTGCATGTGTTACAAGAGAGAGCAATCCTGCTCTCTGTTTTGCCCTCAGACTAGGTTCTAGTTCTTGGCAAATAAAACACATGCAGCCTATGAGCCAGCAGTGATAGCTTGTTCAAGAACATAGAGGTAGGTAAGTCTCCCAAGAAGGGTGTGGTGAAAATTTACCTCCCCAAATCAGGCTTACTATCATCTTACATGTTTTACATACAGTTTTTGGAGAAAAGAGTTAAGCATCAATATTTGTAATAGGACAATCTGATCTTAGCTAGTTCTCAGACTATTTGAATGAGGAATTCGAAGGCATTAACAATCACAGTATGTTTCATTTGAGGTAATCACAAGAGCAGTAATGGCTCAAAGACATCTACATTACTTAAGCTAACTTTAGTATTGGTAACATACTGGTACATTAGACAATGTCATTTCTAGCCAGTCCACAGAATCTGAGCATAAACAACAGGTGCTTTGGTCTGAGAAACTTCTAGAGAGATCAGTATGCTGGAGTGTTTAAGCATGATTTATTACTGATAGAAGCTTATATAAACTAGGGAAGGAAAAGCCTAGTACATCTGATCAGTTTCAAGAACTTCAGGTATTTGATGTTTACTTCTTGAGTTTTAGGAACCCCCCCTCTAGAATTCCATGCATTTGAAAGAATGTCTGAGCAGGCTCTGAATGTAGCATCTCAGAAAAGTATTACAGTACAGTAGCATATTAAATGAAAATGTAGGTTGGAAGTTTGAACTTTAACTCTTACCATGACTGTTTCCTTGGCCATACCACCATAAGATTCTGACATAAATTGTAGTGCCTACAGTGCTTTTAAGGAGAAAAGCATCCATAACCTTACACACCAAAATATTTTGTCTCCAGTTTGTGGAACTGTATGAAAAGAATTGGAGGTCTCTATGACTGGAGACAAATTTTAAGACTTCAAAACCATATGCCAATGGCAGGTGTTTAGTTCTGCCTCAGGAGAAAGGACCAGACAAATGGGGAGGGGTATTTGTCAGAGTGCAGGAGTTGGGTGGTAATGAACTCTAAGACCACTGGGATCCCAGATGCATCTGTGACTTCCAGAGGATTCTTACCAAATGATCTTAGTGGAATAGATCTTGTAGGCTCCTTCAGGATGTGGTGTCTCAAGGGGCACAGACTGATTATATGCCTGCCCTAGCAGAAAAGCTGACACAGGGGTTTTTAATATTATTATTACCTTACTTGAAATGACCAAATTAGAAACCCATCCAATAGGCAAGTAATCAATCCCTGACATTACTAGTGATACTCAGCTAATCTTGCAGACAAGAGCCTAGTATAATTGTCTTCTGAGATGCTCTAGACAATACCGGACTGGAACACATACACATATACATGGTCACACATTGGATGGTGGTTGGTGACTTTTATGGAAGAGTTAGGAGAAGGATTGAGTGCCCTGAAGGTAATTTGAACCCAAAAGAAAGACCAAGAGAGGCAACTAACTTGCACTCCTGGGAGCTCTCTAGAGCTATGCAAACAACCAAGCAAAGTACAATGGCTGAAATGAGGCCGCCAGGATATATGTACCAAAAGTTCAATTCCATCTCCAAAATGTTCCCCCCAAAATTGGGACAGATGCTCTCTCTAAATCTGTAGCCTGACTGTGGTATCTGAGATCCCTATTCTTTATTATTAATAAATGATAACAAAACATTAAAAACATACCCCTTATTGATTTTACAACATTGTAGTTACAACTAGAGTTAAATGGAAGTGAATCTTCTCAGAAGAAATCAGAGTTGGTTCAGGAATTTAGGCATGTCTGGGCAATAGAAAGGGGACCTATGTTGTTTGACCAGGATTAAATTGAGAATATTGATATTGTAGAGGTTCACAGTTTAAAATAATGTCAAGAAGTGTGGCTTGAATAAGTAGAAAAGTGGTGAATTGAATTGCAAAAATGGCTGAAGAGATGACTCAGAAGTAGAAGTGCTTTGAGCCCAAGTGAGATAGTCTGTATTCAGATTTTCAGCACCTCATAAAACACAGGAATTACAGCTGTGTTTCTGTAATCACAGCAGGAGGTATAGGAAGTAATGAAAAGAGTATTTCCTTAAACTACATGGTGAGGCATTCTCAACAAAATGATAAACTACAGATGCCAAGAGAGATCTCTCAGAAAACTAAGACAGTTGCACTGAGATGGCTCAGTAACTCAAGACTGCTAGAATAAGTTTATCACTTCAATGTGCATGTCAGATGATGAGGACCAAATTCCTCCATTTTTCTCTTTCTTTTGCCAACATACTATGTCACATGCAAGTCCCCATATGTACATTAATAAATAAATGAAGTCAACAAATTAAAGAATGTACAAAATGATTGAGAAAAACATTCCAACATTAATATCATGCCTTTAGAAATACTTTCCCAGGCAAGCACACCTAAACACAGAGATCACACAAACATACACACACACATGCATGAACACACACAAGCACACACTGACACACACACAAACACACACCCAACAAACACACAAGGAAATAGGAAATTTAAGAAGAATATAATGAATTCATTTATGATAAATGATAGAAGCTGAGATGGCAGGATGCTTGGATAGTGTGTGCAAAATTTGTTCAGTTCCAGCATCTTACAAAATCAAAGAAGTTGACAAATGCCACTATGTCAACACAAGAAAAATTGGATGCATGTGGAAACGAAGGTCAATGCCAACCAAGACTGCCTTAGGTACTTAAAAGGAGAGCTCATGCTGCATTAGACTCTCTCTGAAATGAAAGTTCGTTGTTGACTTCTCAAGTGTGTAATGCTTGTTAAGAAATTCAAAAACAGAGGGTGGAATAAAATATGAGACAGAAATGTGAACTTAGAGAAAAGTGACTTTTAAGGTATAAGAGAAAAAACAAGTAAGAAATGAATAAAGCATGGGCTATCCCTAGAAATGTAAGTACTAAGGTTAAACAGGAATAGGGAACATTAGCAAAACAAGGTTGACATGAAGGTGCACCAATTTGAAATGATTTCCCCAGAGACAGTCAGACAATGAAGCAGGGTACATGTGTTGAATACAGACCATTACAACGTAGTATGTTCAGTGCTTGGTTGGATGCAAGGATAAAAACTTTTTCTGTCTCTCTGTAGATATATTGCCTAATTTGGTTTATGATAAACAATGGAGCAAGAGATATGCAGACAGGCAAAAAGAAAACAGATATGTATCAAATGTCCTCATTTTAACAACATGTATAGTAAGTTTGCAGAATATCAGCCTTGTAGACCATGTCCCTTCAGTTCACACTCTGTTACTTCTTAACATGACTCTACATTACACCTTACCGTAGTTATTTTGTCATGAGTGTACATATGAGTGTATATATGAGTGTGTATGCACACATGGATGTGCTTGCATGTCACACTCACTCATGAGTGTGCAATGTCATGTCCAAGGCATGTATGGATGTCAGAAGGCAACTTGGAAGAGTTGGATTTATCATATAATGTAGGACCTGGATCAAGTCATCAGATATAGTGACCATCTTGCTAATCTCATACACTATATATTAATGGTCACTCTGAGACCATTAAGAGAGGATTACAGATACCAAGCCCAGACAATATTGGAGATTCAAAGAAGTGTTTGGTGATAAGAGCCTGGTATGGCTGTCTACTGAGAGGAACAGATAGAGCCAGACAGATACAGAAAAGGAATCTCTCAGCCAACAATTGGACTGGGCACAGGAACCCCAATGGAGGAGATAGAGAATGGACTGAGGCTGACTAATGAAAGTGGTACCAGTGTACTGGGGGGATTCCTGTGACAGTCTTACTATGTTTTTGAGAGGACTCTGGAAGAATTTTGGAATGCTGGGCTAGATGAGTCATTGGGATACTAAGAGCTCTGTGGGATGTTCTTTAGGAGCTTGGAATATAATGTTCAGTACTGTGCAGATGATGGAAACATGACTTGAGAAATTTCAGGGGGAAGATTAAAGACAATTCTCAGCTCTATTGCTGTTTTGCTTGTGAAAATTCTTTGGATTTGGTTATCTGGGGTTAAACATCAGCCATTTATCTAAGAAGATACCACAACTACTAAAGCAAAATTTTGCCTTACTGGGAAAATTGATGCTGGTGAGCTGGAGCTAAGAAATTATCAGTGATTAAAAAAAGAGTAGCAACCCTAGGTGAAATCTTCAGGGAAGTGTTTTCTGAGTGCACAAAAAAGCTGTGTTCCAGAGATAACCAATGATGTATTTCATGAAACAAGTGTACTTGGGAATGTATAAAAATCACCCAGGTGATACTGGTTTTGAAATGATGAGGTTGTAGCAGCTGATGCTTGTCACTGTGAGAGGCCATGAGAGGCCATTGTTGAAGGTAAAGCCTCACAGGCAGAGGAAGGCCCAGGACTGAAGGAGTCATGCAGAGAAGTTGAGGCTTAACACCTTGGAAAGAACCAGTGGGCATGGCTTAGGGAGGAGGCGTGGCGATCTTCGCCATGCCCAGTGCCTAGTGCAATCATAAAAGGGAGATGCCAGCAGAGGAGAGGACCATTAGGCTGTGGTTCTGTCTCCAGGTGTCCTCTGCTCAGGAGACCACACACCTGACTAGAGGCAGACACAAACTGAGTCCAGCTTGCAGAGTGATCCCAGTATCTCGCATCCTGCCATTCTGAAGGGACATGGAGTCAGGCTCTCAGGCAGCTGTCCTGCAGAGGCTCCTGGATCGCCTTTGTCAACAGACTGACCAAAGAAAGATCTACCAAACGCTGATGGAAATGTCTACTGTGCCGATCCTGTGTGACAGACTGGCAGAGATTGGCTTCAGAGAGACCATCAAGCACTTGAAGAAAAGGCAGCTTCTAGTCCAATTTGTTAAGGACTTAGGAGCCAAGTGGTCCACAGTGTCTCCGCAGGCCCCTCAGGACATTGCCTTGGAGATGAGCCTCACAAGAGAGTACCAGAGCAACACTGCAGAAGAGAAGCCCCAGGAACCAGCACCCCAGGAAATCCTAGGAGCTGGAAGAGAGGTCTTTCTTCAACTCAGCCACTGTGGGCCAGGCAAGATCTCTCACCTGAACCAAAGCCAAATATCTCATATAAGGTCTGATCCTTGGGTACCTAGCAGTGGAAACCTGGATCGAAGGGAAAACCTGAGCACTGAACAGCAGCTAGCTGGCCAGAACCAGGTGCAGGAAAGACCACCCAGGGCAAGCCTGGAGAAGCCTTGGCAGCATGAAGGAGCCAAGCCGCTCCTGAGAAAGCCAGGCTCTGGGACAGGGAATCCCAAGTGGCTTGTGTTTGGGGTTCACAGGAAGAGCCAGCCACCAGACCACTGGAAGCATGAGGAAGCCCCTGGGCTGGCTCATAGTGAACTTGCCTCCAAGCTGAATACTCCTCCTCATCCTCTCTTCTCCACTTCCTCCTCCTCCTCCTCTTCTTCTTCCTCTTCCTCTTCCTTTTCCTCTCCTCCTCCTCCTCCTCCTCCTCCTCCTCCTCCTCCTCCTCCTTCTCCTCCTCCTCCTCCTTCTTCTGTCCCACCACACTGAAAGTGGAGGAGGGAATCCCCTGTCTGGCTGAGGTGCAGAGGCCTCTTGCAAAGGTGCCTCGAGGTGAGTCTAGAAGCTCCAAGGATCCCAGTCCCATTGCTGACTGTGCCATTCCAGAGTCTCACTCTACTGCCTAAGCGTGCTTTCCATGGTATGTTGTCCTGGATCCCTCCTTCTCTCAGCAGGATCAAGAATCCTCAAGTTGGGGGTGAGAGCTGAGGAAGAACCACAAGACCCAAGTCTATTCAGGTTGCAGGCCTGCGGCCCCTCAGAAGCAGAAATCCCACCAAAGGCTCCTTTCTGAGGAGTGCCTTGGCATCAGGAATGCTGCTCACTGCCAGCCTCCCAAGGATGCAACTGAACCAGGGCAGCCAGATGAAACATCCCAGCCAGAGACCCAGACCCGCAAGCCAACCCTACCATAGCAAACCCGAGTCTGCTGCACTCCTGCAGCTTCAAGAGTCCCAATAGGAGAGTCTGCAAAGGCTCAGAGCCTGTATCCAAAACACATGTGACAGGAGGCTGCAAGCCAGACAGTCAAGGATGATCTTCTTCCACACCCAGCACAAGAATCTTGACCAACAAGGACAGCCTGGACCCAGAAGAGCTGCCTAAGCTCAAAATTCAAACAGTCTTCCTAAGACTTTTGCCCATCCCACAACTGACAGTGCTACCCACATGTCATCTGGAGAAAGAGGCTGCAAGAAGGCCCCTGCTAAGAGACCTGCTCCTCTCATGGCCAAGGCACTCAAGGACTACAGCAAACACTTCTGCAAAAAGTGATCCTCAAATGCTCTCCACTGTCAGAATGCCTGCAACTCCTGGACATGAATGGATTGGACGTACCCACACTCCTGCACCAACCTCCCGCCCCCTGCAAGGAACTGGTAGAAGCTCTCAGACTCTGCCTATTCCTCTATGAAGACTTTTCTGGGAAAGATTAAGAATTAAACTAGTGAATCTAAAAGGGAAAAAACATGAATAAAAATAAGTCAATAAATTAATACCTAAATTAATTGTGTGTTTGAGTGTGGGTGTGATTGTTTGTGTTTGCATGTGTATTTGTGTGTGTTTTTGTGATGGTGTACGTGTGTATGTATGTGTGTATGTGTGTGTGTGTGTGTGTGTGTGTGTGTGTATGTCTTCAGGTGCCTGTTGCTGTGTGTTTTACAGCTTGTGAATGTGAGTGGTAAAGAACAGCAGACAAACACACACAAACACACACACGCACACACACATGCACACACACAACACACACACACACACACACACACACATAGACAGATAGAGACAGCAGGACAGAAATTTGCTCATAGAAATGAGAAAAAACTGGGCCAATGTTCCATGACATTATCTCTCCTTAAGGTAAGAGCACAGGTATACTGGAACACACATAGTCCATCCCTTGAGAGTCCCTAGGATGCAAGGTCTCATGATAGACCTTGGAGAAAACCAGTCATGTATCAATTTCATGCTCAACTGCCTCAAGGGCACATGGCTGAGTTGTCATTTTGTACTGTAAAGAAAACTGTGAGGAGAGCAGATTTCAACCCTATTTTTTTGTTAATTTATGTATGTTTGAATGTGTGTGTGCGTGTGTATGTGTGTGAGTTTGTATTATGGACCTATGAGTAGGCATGTGATAAATTACAAGAATCAAACACAAATAAACAGGCACAAAGACAGGGAGAGAGTAAGAAAGATAGAAAAAGAGAAAGAGAGAAAGAGAGAGAGAGAGAGAGAGAGAGAGAGAGAGAGAGAGAGAAGGAGAAAGAGAGAAAGAAAGAGAGAGAGGTGAGGGAGAGAGGGAGAGAGAAAGAGAGGAACAGCAAATAGAATTGAGAACAAAACTGGGCAAAAGGTCTAATACAATATCTCAGCTTACGGTAAGACCACAGACATATTGGCACTTACCCTAAAGAGCCCATCACTTGGAGAGTCCCTAGAAACCAAGGTCACATGATCAGATCAACAGATGGCACCAAGGAAATCAGCAGTTTATAAAGTAAGTATTGAGTAATCACTAGTACTTTGTAATGGAGAGATGGAAACAGAGAGAAACAATCACAATGAGAAATACAGTGAAAGACATAAGGATGAAAAGAGGCAAGTATATTCAATCTAAATGAAAGGCGATCTCCAGATGACCCTGGAACAAGAGACATAGAAGCCCAATATCAGCCTGGAATTGCAAAGGTGCACCTGTGTGTACAGCCAGGGAAAGAGGTGGTTGGAAGAAGAAAGGAATCAGAAGCCAAGTGATGCTTGTAGCAAGTTGGTTTTTCCAATTAGTTGGCCTTCACTGGAAATGTTTCTGGCTTCAGGTGGCTCAAATGGCCAAGGGCACCTGACTGTGTCACCATTTTATACTATGGAAATAAGTGTGAGATGAGCAGCCTACCTCCCCCTATCTTTCTTTCTTTCTTTCTTTCTTTCTTTCTTTCTTTCTTTCTTTCTTTCTTTCTTTCTTTCTTTCTTTTCTTTCTTTCTTCTTTTTCTTCCTTCCTTCCTTCTCCTTACTTCCTTCCTTCCTTCCTTCCTTTCTTTCTTTTTACATTCTTTCTTTCATTCTTTCTTTCTTTTTTTCTTTCTTTGTTTCTCTTTTTGTGGATTGTTTGCATTTGATTTTGATTTTGTTTCATGTTTGGTTGGTTCATTTCCTTTCTTTTCTTTCTGTCACCATGCTGTAGTGAGAAGAAATTCATGGCATGTCCTATATAGGTTTATGGCTTGCCCTTGAGATTTGCCTCTCCCTACAGCCTACCTTGCAAAGACTCCTCTCTGAGGAGGCTGTAAGTCAGGGACCCCTTGTGTCAGGTTGGGCTTGTAGGTAGAGAGGAAGGCATTAAAGTTGGCCAGTGGGCGTGGCTTAGGGAGGAAGCCTGGAGATCCTCACCTTGCCCAGTGCCCAGTGCAATTATAAAAGGGAGATGCCAGCAGAGGACAGTGCCATTAGGCTGTGGCTCTGTCTTTAGGTGTCCTCTACTCAGGAGACCACACACCTGACTAGAGGCAGACACAAACTGAGTCCAGCTTGCAGAGTGATCCCAGTATCTCGCATCCTGCCATTCTGAAGGGACATGGAGTCAGGCTCTCAGGCAGCTGTCCTGCAGAGGCTCCTGGATCACCTTTGTCAACAGACTGACCAAAGAAAGATCTACCAAACGCTGATGGAAATGTCTACTGTGCCGATCCTGTGTGACAGACTGGCAGAGATTGGCTTCAGAGAGACCATCAAGCACTTGAAGAAATGGCAGCTTCTAGTCCAATTTGTTAAGGACTTAGGAGCCAAGTGGTCTACAGCATCCCCGCAGGCCCCTCAGGACTTTGGCTTGGAGATGAGCCTCCCAAGAGAGTACCAGAGCAACTCTGCAGAAGAGAAGCCCCAGGAAGCAGCACCCCAGGAACCCCGAGGAGCTGGAACAGAGGTCTTTCTTCAACTCAGCCACTGTGGGCCAGGCAAGGTCTCTTGCCTGAACCCGAGCCAAACATCCCACATAATGTCTGATCCATTGGCACCTAGCAGTGGAAACCTGGATCAAAGGGAAAAACTGAGCACTGAGCAGCAGCTAGCTGGCCAGAACCAGGTGCAGGAAAGACCACCCAGGGCAAGCCTCGAGTAGCCTTGGCAGCATGAAGGAGCCAAACCCCTCCTGAGAAAGCCAAACTCTGGGACAGGGAATCCAAATAGGCTTGTGTTTGGGGTTCACAGGAAGAGCCAGCCACCAGACTACTGGGAGCATGAGGAAGTCCCTGGGGCTGGCTCATAGTGGACTTGCTTCCAAGCTGAATACTCAATCTCCTCCTTCCTCCTCCTCCTCCTCCTCCTCCTCCTCCTCCTCCTCCTCCTCCTCCTCCTCCCCTCTCTCCTCCTCCTCCTCCTCCTCCTCCTCATTCTTCTTCTATCTCACCACACTGCAAGAGGAAGTGATATTCTCCCTGTCTGTCTGAGGTTCAGAGGCCTCCTTCAATGTTGCCTTGAGGTGAGTCTAGAAACTCTAAGGATCCCAGTCCCATCACTGACTGTGCCATTCCAGAGTCTCACTCCACTGGCTAAGCCTGCTTCCTATGGGATGTTGTCCTGGATCCCTGCTTCTCTCAGCAGGATCAAGAATTCTCAAGTTGGGGGCAGGCGCTGAGTAAGAACCCCAAGAACCAAATCTATTCAGGTTGCAGGCCTGTGGCCCATCACCAGCAGAAATCCACCAAAGACTCCTTTCTGAGGAGTGCCTTGGCATCAGGAATGCTGCTCACTGCCAGCCTTCCAAGGATGAAGCTGAGCCAGGGCAGCAGGATGAAACATCTCAGCCAGAGAACCAGACCCACAAGCCAACCCATAGCAGGACCCCGTCTTCTGAACACCTGCAGCCTCAAGTGTCCCTAAAGGAGGGGCTGCAAAGTCTCAGAGCCCACATCCAAAACACAAGTGACAAGAAGCTGCAAGTCAGACAGACAAAGATGATCTTCGTCCACACCCAGCACAAGAGTCCTGACCAACAAGGACAGCCTGGACCCAGGGAAGCTGCTCATGGTCACAGTTCAAATAGTCTTCCTAAGTCTTCCCATCCCACAACCAAGAGAGCTCCCCACATGCCCTCTGGAGTAAGAGGCTGCAAGAAGGCCCCTGCTAAGAGACCTGCTCCTCTCATGGCCAAGGCACGCAAGGCCTACCTCAATCCCTTCTGTAAGAAGTGAACCTCAAATGCTCTGCACAGTAAGATTGGCTGCATCTCCTGGACATGGATTGATTGGACATACCCTCTCACCTCCAGCAAGGAATTGGCACAAGTTCTCATGCTCTGCATACACTTTGATAAACAGTCTTCTGGAAATGTTAAGAATTATGCTAGCATATCTGACATAGAGTAAATACGAATAAAAATAAGCCAATCAATTAATACCATAATAAATTCTTTTTTGGAGCATGTGTATGATTGTTTATGTTTGCATGTTTGTTTCTGTGTGTTTGTGTGAGTATATGTGTGTGTTAGTGTTTGTGTGTGTGTTGGTGTGTGTGGTATAGGTATGTATATGTGTGTGGTAAAGAACAGGAGACAAACACAAACACACACACATAGACAGACATAGAGGGCAGTACAGAAATTTGCTCATAGAAATGAGAAAAAGAACTGGGCCAATGTTACAAGACATTATCTCTCCTCAGGGTAAGAGCACAGGTATACTGGCCCCCACCCATAGTCCATCACTTGAGAGACCCTGGGATGCAAGGTCTCATGATTTGGTCAGCAAAAGGCTTGGAGAAAACCAGCAGTATATCCACTAATTTGTAAAGTAAGTATTGAGTAATTACACATAGTGTGAAAAGAGGAGATAGAAAAGAGAGACAGACATTGAAGGTGTCAAGAAAAGGGAAAGACATAAAGATGCAGACACAGGGATAGAGAGTTTCAAACAAAATTTACAGTTCAATCAGTAGAGAACACTTGAAGTAGAGACAAAGAAGCCCATTGTCAGCCTGGAAATGCAAGCTGTGACTGGGCTGGTGTTCTGTGGACCTGTGTGGACAGACATGGGCAAAGAGCTTGTTAGAAGGAGGGAATTAGAAGCCAACAGAGGCTTCCAGCAAGTTGATTTTTCTAACAAGTTGGTCTTCACAAGAAAAGTTTTTGTCTTAAGGCTGCTGAATTGGCCAAGGTCACACGGCTGTGTTGCCATTTTGCACTCCTGAAATAAGTGTGAGATGAGCAGACACCATTCTGGTTTCTTTCTTGTTTGCTGTCTGTCTTCCTTCCTTCTTTCCTTCCTTCTTTCCTTCCTTCTTTCCTTCCTTCTTTCCTTCCTTCCTTCCTTCCTTCCTTCCTTCCTTCCTTCCTTCCTTCCTTCCTTCCTTCCTTCTTTTTCTTTCTTTCTTTCTTTCTTTCCTCAATTCTGTCCTTCTTTAATTCTTTCTTTCTATTTTTGTTGATTGTTTGTTTTGATTTTGTTTCATGTTTGTTTGTTTGGTTTAATTTTGTTTCTTTCCTTCATCATGCTGGAGTGAGAAGAAATCCATGGCCTGCCCTTTAGGCTTATGGGTTGCTCTTGAGATTCAGCTCTTCCTAGAGCTCAACTGAAGGACATGCAGAGGCTCCCATTTAGACAGGCTATAAGTTGGGGGCCAGTTTGTTCTTCAGAGTCTCACTCCACTGGCCAAGCCTGCCTTGGGACCCAACCGTGGGGAACCGTGGAGAAGGCCTTTAACTAATGAGCCACTGCCATAGCCTCCTAATTTCCTGCTGAGGACTTCTCTAAGTTCCTGTTGTAGAGGCTGTCAATTCAACCAAGTTAGCCAAGCCAGCAAAAGGAGTGCCTGTAAACAAAAGTCTCTACCCACGGTTATCTGTAGTCATTGTGGGAAAGGCAAGATCTCTCTACGGAACCCATGCCAAACATCACACATAAGGGCCTAACCTTTGGCACCTAGCAGTGGAAACCTGGATCCAAGAGAAAACCTGGCCACTGAGCAGCAGCTAGCTAGCCAGAATCAGGTTCAGTAAAGACTGCCCAGAGCAACCCTGGAGAAGCCTTGACAGCATGAAGGAGCCAAGCCCCTCTCCAGAAACCGTGGCTCTAGAACAGGGAATCTGAATTTGCTTTTGTTTGGGGGGCACAGGAAGAGCCAGCCACCAGACCACTGGATGCAGGAGGAAGCCTTTGGGGCTGATTCATTGTGGACTTACCTCCAAGCTGAATATTCCTCCTCCTCCCCTTCTCATCCTCCTCCTACCCTTCCCCTTCCCCTTCCCCTTCTTCCCCTTCCCCTTCCCCTTCTTCCCCTTCCCCTTCTTCCCCTTCCCCCTTCCCCTTCCCCTTCCACTTCCCCCTTCCCCTTCCACTTCCCCTTCCCCTTCCTTTACACCTTCCCCTTTCCCCTTCCTCCCCCTCCCCCTCCCCCTCCTCTTCTTCTTCTTCTTCTTCTTCTTCTTCTTCTTCTTCTTCTTCTTCTTCTTCTTCTTCTTTCCTGCCACCCTGCAAGAGGAAGAAGTAATCACCCTGTCTGACTGTGGTGCACAGGCCTCCTGCAAAGGTGCCTGAAGGTGAGTCTAGAAGCTCCAAGGATCCGAGTCCCATCACTAACTGTGCCATTCGAGAGTCTCACTCCACTGGCCAAGCCTGCCTTAGGACCCAACCATGGGGAACTGTGGAGAAGGCCTTTAACTAATGAGCCACTGCCATAGCCTCGCCTCCTAATCTCCTGCTGAGAACTTCTTTAAGTTCCTGCTGTAGAGGCTGTCAATTCAACCAAGTTAGCCAAGTCAGCAAAAGGAGTGCCTGTAAACAAAAGTCTCTACTCACAGGCTCTGTAGGGGCTTCCCTGACCCTGGTTCCTCTCTGCTGCAGTTTAGTCTTTATGCCTCACATCTCAGTTCTTCCGGAGCTCCCAGTAGTGTCTGGGGGTCCAAAGATAGAGATCACCAGTCTCCTTGGTCATTGGCCCAGAGACACTCACTTAGGAGCCCTGCCCCTGCAGGATTTTAGACTGAGACCTCCCCATGCAGTGTGGAGCCCTGGGGGCTTCTCAGGCCTTGTCATGTGAACTCATTAAAATTCTCCCACTTCTGCTCCCCAGAGTCATGGGAACCACAAAAGCCCAACAGGACCCATGCCTGCCTACTTGCAAGCTAACAGCCCCACATATTGTGAAGAGAGTTGTTTCCCTAATTTCAATCTCAGACTATTTATCATTTGTATAAAGGAAGGGTACAGATTTATTTGAGCTAATTTTATATCTGGCTACTTTACTGAAGTTGTTTGTCATATGGAGAAGTTATCTGGTAGAAATTTTGGGGTCGGTCATGTATACTATCATATCATCTGCAAATAGTGATACTTTTATTTCATCTTTGACAATTTGTATTCCCTTGATTTCTTTTTGTTATCTTATTTTTCTAGCTAGCATTTCCAGTACTATATTTAATAGATATGGAGAGAGTGGGCATCCTTATCTGGTCCCCAATTTTAGTGGAATTCCTTCAAGTATGTTTCCAGTTAAACTGATATTCACTGTTGGTTTACTATATATTGCTTTATTTATGTTTAGGTATGGGGCTTGAATTCCTGTATTCTTCAACACTTTTAATATGAAGGAATGTTGTAGTTTGTCAAATGAGTTTACCTTGTCTAAGGAGATGAACATGTGACTCTTTTCCCTTTGAGTTTGTTTTTTTAAAGTGAATTACACTAATGGATTTACATACATTGAATCAACATTGTATACCTGTAATGAAGCCTACTTGATTGTGGAAAATGATGGTTTTCATGTGTTCTTGGATTTGTTTTGCAAGAATTTTATTGGACATTTTTACATATATATTTAAAAGTGAGATTGGAGGTTGGTCTGAAGTTACCTTTGGATCCCTGTGTGGTTTAGGTATCAGAGAAATTGTGGCTTCATAGAATGAATTAGATAATATTCCTACTGTTTCTATTTTATAGAATATTTTAAGGAATATTAGTATGAGTTATACTTTGAAGGACTCACAGAATAATGCACAAAATCCACCTGGCCCTGGACTTTTTTGGGTGTTTTTTTTTTTTTTTTTTTTTTTATGACCTTTTCAATTTCCTATAGCATAAGGATGTCTTTAGATGGTTTACTGCTCTTGATTTAACATTGGTATATGGAATCTTTCTAGAATATCATCCATTTCATCTAGATTTTCCAATTTTATTGAGTATTGTATTTTGTCATAGGATCTGAAGGTATTTTGAATTTCCTCCATTTCAGTTGTTATGTTTCCCTTTTCATTTCGGAGTTTGTTAATTTGGATATTACATCTGAGCAATATAATTACTTTGGCTAGAGGTTTATCTACCTTGTTCATACACGGAAAGAAACAGCTTTTGGTTTTCTTGGTTGTTTGTATCATTCTCCTGTTTCTATTTGGTTGACTTAGGCCCTGAGTTTGACTATTTCTTGTCTTCTACTCCTAATCCCTGTGTTTGCTTCTTTTAGTTTTAGAGCTCTCAGGTGTGCTGTTAAGTTGCTAGTGTAAGATCGGTTCAGTTTCTTTACCAGGGCACTTAGTGCTATAGTGCTATGATTTTTCCTCTTAGCACTACTTTTCTTGTGTCCCATAAGTTTGGGTATGATGTGTCCAAATTTTCATTAAATTCCAGGAAGTCTTTAAATTCTTTCTTTATTACTTTCCTGACCAAGTTATCTTTGAGTAGAGAGCTCTTCAGTTTCCATGTATATGTCCAGCTTCTTTTGGTTTTGCTGTTATTAAAGACCAGCCTTAGGCTATGGTGATCTGATAGGATGCATGGATATTTCAATCTTCTTGTATCAGTTGTGGGCTGTTTTGTGACCAATTATATTGTCAGTTTTAGAGAAAGTATCCTGAGGTGCTAAGAAGAAGGCATATTCTTTTGTTTTGGTGTGAAATGTTCTATAAATATCTGTTGAATCCATTTGGTTCATAACCCCTATCAGTTTCACCGTGTCTCCACTTAGTTTAATATCTTGTCTTTTCCTTGGTGTAGGTTCCTTCCTTGCATTGATGATTTACTTCTAGGATCTTCGGAAGGCCCAGATTGGTAGATAAATACGGTTTGAATTGAGTTTTATCCTGGAATATTTTTTTCTCCACCGATGTAGACTGTGAGTTTTGCTGGGAATAGTATCCTGGGCTGGCATTTGTGTTCTATTTGACTCTGCAAGACATCCGACCAGGCTCTTCTATCTTTCATTGTCTCAGTTGATTTGGTGTAATACTGATAGTGTGTACTTTGTATGTTACTTGGCTATTTTCCCTTGTAGGTTTTAATATTCTTTCTTTTTTATGTGGTTTTAGTGTATTAATTATTATGTGATGAGAGGATTTTCTTTCCTTGTTCCATTTTTTTGTTGTTGTTCTATAGGATTCTTGTACCTCATGGACATCTCTTCCTTTAGGATGGGGATGTTTTCTTCAATGGTTTTGTTGAAGACATTTTCAGGTCCTTTGAGCTGGGAATCTTCTTTCTCCTATATTCCAGTTATTCTTAGATTTGAACTTTTCATTGTGTCCTGAATTTCCTGGATGCTTTGTGTTAGGAGTTTTTTTGTGTTTCGAATTTTCTTTGACATTTGTGTCAATTTCTTTTACAATATCTTCTACACCCAAGATTCTCTCTTCTCTCTTTTGTTTTCTGTTGTTGATACTTATACTTGTAGTTACTGACCTCTTTCCAATGTTTCCATTTCCAGTTTTGCCCCCATTTTTGTTTTCTTTATTGTTTCTACTTCTACTTTTATGTCTTGGACTGCTTTATTTAATTCTTTTACCTGTTTGCTGTGTTTTCCTCTATTTCTTTCAGTGACTTGTTTATATTCTATTTAAGGGATTCTATTATATTCAGGAGATAGAATTTTAAGGCATCTTTTGGGTTTTCAGGTGAGTTGTTATATTCAGGTTTTGCTGTGGTGTGGGAAATAAGTTCAGATAAGCCCACCTATAATGGCCTCTTTTACTTATGGTTTTAAGCTTGACTCTTGACATCTGGTTGTCCATGGTGTTTGCTAGTTTTGGTGATTCTGTCTGGAGTTTGCCTCTTTTATCCGTGGAGTTGCTTCAGGTCTTCTGGTAGACATGTGGTCTTGGCTACAGCAGAATACCTGTGGGGCCTTCCAAATGTGGGCTCATCCAAGGGGCAGAAAAGCTGCTGATCTGTTGCTCTGGCTGCAGTAGATCTCCTGGGAGGCCTACAGACTTTAGGGTCTACACAGGAGCAGTTAGGCTGTTGTCTGGGTGAAGAAGTTCTTCAGGTCGCGTCTACTGACTGTGGTTTCTATTTTCCTGTTTGCATCAGAATTCCAGGTAGGTTTTCAGTTTGTGGAGAGAGTTCCCATTCATGCCATAGGACCCACAGAAGGTCTTCAGACTGTGGTATTTCTTGAATAGTTCCCTCGTGTGTAGCAGAACTCCTAAAATGCTAGTTACCCTGAGTGTAGCAGATTTCCTGGGATGCCTCAGGCTGTGGAATCAGTTACCTGAATACAGTGGATCTTCTGGGATGGCTCAAGATAAGGTGTCTCCAGGGGTGCAGATTAGTTAGCAGTCTGCCTCAGGAGAAAGTACCAGGCCAATGCAGAGAAGTATTCAGCAGGGTGAAGGAGTTGGGTGTTAATGGAATCTGAGACCACTGGGATACAAGATGAATCTGTGGGACTTCCAGAGGGTTATTAACAAATGATCTGAGTGGAGAAGATCTTGTAAGCTGTTTCAGGATATGATGTCTCAAGGGGAACAAACTGGTTATCAGTCTGCCCTAGCAGAAAGGCTTACACAGGGATTTTTTAAATATTATTATTATCTTACTTATAATACCTAAAGTAGAAACCCATCCAATAGACAAGGAACCAATCCCTGACATTACTAGTGATACTCTGTTAATCTTGCAGATAAGATCATAGTGTAACTCTTCTGAGATGCTCTAAACAGTACCTGAGTGAAACTCATACACATATACATGATAAAACATTAGAAGGTGGTTGGTGACATTTATGGAAGAGTTGGGGGAAGGATTTAGAGTCCTGTAGGGAATATGAACCAAACAGAAGTACCAAGAGAGGCAACCTACCTAGACTCTTGGGATCTCTCAGGGGCTAAACAAGCAACCAAGGAAAGTACAATGGCTAAAATGAAGCCCCCAGTATATATATAGCAAAAGTGCAATTCAATCTCTATTTTCCCCCCAAATTGGGAAAGATGCTCCCTCTATAGCTATAGCCTGACTGTGGTATTGAGATAACTATACTTTATAATTAATAAGTGTTAAAAATCATTAAAAACAAATGCCTTATTCATTTTACATTTAAGCTACAACTAGAATTAGATGGAAGGTGAATGTTATCTGAGGAAATAATAGTTGGTTTAGGAATTTAGGCATATCTGGGCATAAAAAGGGGACCCATGTTATTTGACCAGGATTAAATTGATAATATTGATATTGTAGAGGTTCACAGTTTAAAAGAATGTCAAGAGGTGTGGTTTGAATAAGTAGAAAACTGGTAAATTGAATTGCAAAAAGGGCTGAAGAGATGACTCACAAGACAACTTGCTTTGAGCCCAAGTGAGATAGCCTGTGTTCAGATTTTCAGCATGCCATAAAACACAGGAATTACAGGTGGGTTTCTGTAATCACAGCAGTGGGTATAGGGAATAGTGAAAAGAGTGTTTCCTGAAACTCCATGGTGACCCAGTCTCACCAAAATTATAAACTACAGATAATAAGAGAGACATCTCTCAGAAAACTAAGACAGTTGGCAGTGAGATGGCTCAGTAACTCAAGCCTGATAGAATAAGTTTATCCTTGTAATGTACATGTCCGAAGATGAGGACCAAGTTCCTACATTTTTCTCTTTCATTTGCCAACATACTATGTCACATGCATGTCTCCACAGATATGCTAATATATAAATGATGTTAATAAATTAAAGAAGGTACGTACGAAATGATTGAAAAAGAAATTCCAACGTTCACTTCTATCCTTTACAAATACTTTCACAGGCAAACACATCTAAACATAGACAAACATCACACAAGCATACACACACACACACACACACACACACACACACAAAGGAAGGGGAAGATTAGGAATAGGAAAATAAATTAATTAAGGATAAAGGATAGAAGCTGAAATGGGAGGATGCTTTGCTAGTGTGTGCAAAGTTATCATTCAGTCCCAGAAGCTTACAAAATGAAAGAAGTTGACACAGACCACTATGTTAACTGTAAGGAGATTGGATGTATGTGTATCAGAAGGTCAGTGCCATCCAAGACTGCCTTAGGTACTTTAAAGGCGAGCTCAGGCTGCATTAGACTATCTCTGAAAAGAAAGTTAGTACTGACTTATCAAATGTGGAATGATTGTTAAGAAATTCAATTACAGATGCAGGGATCAAATCTGAGAGAGAAATGTGACCTTAGAGAAAAGTGGCATTTAAGGTACAAGATATAAAACAAATTAAAAAGAAAAGAATAAAGCAGGGGCTCTCCCTAGCAATGGAAATACTAAGGTTGAACAGGAAAAGGGAACATTAGCAAAACAAGGTTAACATGAAGGTCCACTAATTTGAAATGACTTGCCCAGAGACAATCAGACAATGAAGCTGGGAATGTGTATTTAATACAGACCATTACAAGGTAGTGTGTTCAGAGCTTAGGTGGATGCAAGGATAAAATATATTTTTTTTCTCTCTCTCTAGATGTATTGCCCAATTTGTTATTAAGATAAACAATGGAGAAACAGATATGCAGACATGTCAAAAGAAAACTTATAGGCATAAAATGTCCACATGTTAACAGCATGAGCAATAAGTTTGCAGAATGTCACCCTCTACACAATGTCCCTCAATTCACACAATGTTACATCTTAACTGACCCTACATTACATCTCACCTTAGCTATTTTATCATTAGTGTATGTGTGAGTGGTGTATATGTGAGTGTGCATGCACACATGGATGTGCTTGCATGTGCCCACTCACCCATGAGTGTGAAGTGTCATGCCCAAAGCATGTATAGATATTAGAAGGCAAGAACTTGGATGAGTTGGATTTATCATAAAATGTAGGCCTGGTTTAAGTCAGCAGATATAGTGACACTTTGAGCATGTTGCTGACCTCATACACTATTATTAATGGACACTCTGAGACTGTTAATAGAGTATTATAGGCACCAAACCCAGACAATATTAGAGATGCTAAGAAGTGCTTGCTGATAGGAGTCTGATATAGCTGTCTACTGAGAGGTACTGCCAGGGCCTGACAGATAGAGACAAGCAAGCTCACAGCCAATAATTGGACTGGGCACATCACCCAAATGGAGGAGTTAGAGAATGGACTGAAGGAGTTGAAGTTGTTTATAACTACATAGGAACAACAACCAGGGTCAAAATCACCAAAAGATGCCCCAGTGTTGGAGAATGCCAAGGCAATGAGGTGGGAGTGAGTGGAGATGTGTAGGAGTACACTCATAGAAACAGAGGAAGGGTGGATTGATTCAGAAATTTGCAGAGGAGAAAACTCAGAACAGGGATAACATTTGAATGTAAATAAATAAAATATCCAGTAAAAATTATTCTTTCTTTAAAAAGATTAGAGAAGATAAATTTCCTATGGCAAAACTTACTTGACAGTACTAATATATGGATAATCCAAACTGAAAGTAGCAACTTAATATCTTATGTGTTTTTTCCTATTTACACAATCTGAGGGCCCAGCTTCTGTAGACCTCATGACACTGAGACTGAATTTTTATCAGATCTTATATTAGACGAGTCCTTGTTCATGACCTTACTAGCCTGTATTAATGAATGTTGTGATTTGAATATGAACCATATCCTACAAGCTTGTGTCTTTAGATATTTGATCCTAAGGTAGTTGAGTTATTTACCAAGATTGTAAATCCTTAGCATGGTAGAGCCTGGAGATTTTATATATTGATCTACTTCCTGCTGATTTTGTTTCCTGATTGAAGAAGACTGAGACTATCTGTTCATTTTTTTTTCTCCATCCCAGATTCAGGTAGTGGTACCTCTTTCCTACTATGATAGATTAAGGCCCTTAAACTGTGAGCCAAGGATAACTTGTCTTTGCTCAAATTGTTCATATTATATCTTAAATTATTGCAGTAATTGTGTTTATAGGGATGCTCATGTATGACACTATGTGTGTGGAGGATGTTGAAAACATAATTAATTGATGTTCAATTTGTCTGATGTGTAGGTGATGTGTTCCAAGTGTTGATTTGTTTGAAGGCTTAACCCACAGACTCTGAATATTAAGGAAACAAAATTGTGACTATATAAACAGAAAAGGAAGTTTTTACTGAAGAGATGGCTTTATATCAATAATGCCAGTCACCAAGGTGAGGACTTAAGTTCCATCTTAAAGTACCACAAGATGAGAAACTAAAATGTACTTCCTAAACTTGTCCCTGGTTTCGATTAGTTTGCAAAACACATGTACAAGAACATATATCTGCCCCCCCCACAAAATAACAGAATATGAAAGATAAATATTGATAGAAAGAGCGAAGAAAGGGGAAGAAGAAAAACAGATATAGTGAAAATTAGAGATAGAGAGTCAGAAGCACTTAAACAGATAAAAATCATGATGATCCATCTCCATGAATGAATTAAGATCACCTTGGAAAGCATCAGGATGGCAAATACCTATTGTTTCCTCCTAAAGTAAATTTTATCATCATCATCATCACATTATTATTTATATTATTATTATTAATTATTTACATGTAGCCATTGTTCCCTGTCCCAGTCCTCCTTCCTATAGTTCCTCATACAATCATCCATCCCCTGCCTCTGAGAAGATGCCTCCTCAAAACAGACACACCCCCCATTATGACTTCAATTCTTTTTGAGGTATTAGGAACTTCTTCTTCTAGTGAATCCATAGAATGTATTCTTCTGATTGCATATATATACATATACATATACATATTCATATACATATACATATGCATGTATGCAAGAAGCCTCAGACTATCCAATGAATGCTACCATGCTACCTGATTATTGGTTGTTGGTTCAATATTTGGTGACTATCTGGTTTCTTTAACTGCTGGTCTTCCAATGGGATCCCATGCCATCAGCTTCTTCAATCTTTCCCCTGGTTCAACATTAGTGGTTCCCAACTTCACTCCAAAGAATGGGTAGGATGAGTATAAGTATCTGATTCTGTTTCAGGAAGTCATATGTAAGACTTCTCAGAAGATAGCCATTATAGTCTCCTTTCTAAAAGCACATCATAGAATAAATAACAATTGCAAGTGCTCCACCATGATATAGATACAATGTTGGGATTTTAACTAGACCACCTTTCCTTCAAGCTCTTGATGATTTATATCACTGCATTTTTTTTTGATATGAACTATTTGTAATCAAAATTTTGATGGGTTTTGGTAATACTGTCGCTGCACTTGAGGCTCTGACTATATAATGGAGGTGAACTCTGAGTTTTCTCTCCACACCGCTGGGCATTTTTTTATAAGGTTAATCACAAAGTGTCCAGAGAGTAGGTCCCTCAAACTCCCAACCCCCTGATGCTGCATTCTGCTCTCTCACTCTTCTGCTCTCTTGTCCTCACCATATGTTTTCTTCTTTTTCCCTCCCTCTCTTACCCTGTTCATGTCCTCCTTCTGACCCCCATGATTAATTTTTGCCCCCTTCTAATTTGGACTGAATTATCCTCACTTGGGCATTTCAGTATGTTGAACTTCTTATGATCTGTGAGTTGTATTGTAGGTATTCTCTAGATTTTGACTACTATCCACTTATTAGTGTGTACATACCATGCATGTCCTTTTGGGTCTGGGTTACCTCATTCAGGATATGTCCTAGTTACATCCATCTGTTTGCAAAATTCATAGTATTGTATAAATGAACCATATTCTCTGTATCCTTTTTTCAGTTGAGGGACATCAGGAGTGTTTCAGCATCTGTCTATTATAAATTAGACTACTATGAACACAATGGAACATGTGTTCATATAGTATATTGTGGCATCTTTTGTGTATATGTCCAAGAGTGGTATAGCTGTGTCTTTCAGTACAACTATTTCCAATTTTCTAAGGAACCACCAGATTAATTTCCAGAGTGATCAAAGCAGTTTGCAATACCACCAGCAATGGAAGAGTGATACAAGTGTTACTCTTATCCAACATCTTTGTCAGCATGCACATTCACTTAAGTTTTGATCTTAGCTATTCCTGTTCTAGTAAGATGGAATCTAGTAAGGTGTATGGATTCACATTTACATGATGAATAAGGACTTTAAACATTTCTTCAAGTGCTTCTTGGCCAATCTTTATTCTTCTGTTGTGAATTCTGTTTATCTCTCTAACTCTTTTTTTAATTGAGTTATTTGGTTATTTGGTGGTAAACTCCTTGAATTTTTATACATTTTAAATTTTAGGTCTCAATTAAATGTAGGGTTCTTGGAGATTTCTTCTCAAATTGTAGGTTGACAATTTGTCCTATTGACTGTGTCTTTTGATTTATGGGATCTTTACAAATACATGGGTCCAATTATATGATTATATACATATATATAATTGAATACATATGTCTATAAACATACATGTGTGTTCATATACACAAACAAATTTATATATACATATATTAACATATATATTTATATTTATAAATGTATATACACACATCATAATATATATATATAATAATCCTGGGGTGAAATTGATAGTCATTTTCTTGCTAACATGATTTGAGTACACAAAATTATTAGCATTATTTTATGTGGATGAGTACATAACTGAAATATCAGCACTGTAGAGATAATAGTGTTGATTCAGAGACTCACTGAACAGCCATTATTTTTTTTTCCTTTTTTAATTTTATTTTTTTTGCTTATTCACTTTATAACCCGTCCCAGTCACCCCTCCCACAATCCTTCCCCATCTCTTGTTTACTGAGTACCCCCTCCTCCTGTATCCCCCACCCTGCCACTTTAAGTCTCTGAGAGGCTAGGTGCTTCTTCTCCTATTGAGGCCAGATGAGGCACCCAGCTAGAAGACCATACTCCACATACAGGCTGCCATTCACAATAGTCACAAATAGTATAAAATATCTTGGTGTGAATCTAACCAAGCAAGTAAAAGACCTGTATGACAAGAACTTCAACCCCTGAAGAAAGAAATCGAAGGAGATCTCAGAAGATGGAAAGATCTCCCATGCTCATGGATTGTAAGGATTGATATAGTAAAAATGGCTATCTTGCCGAAAGCAATCTACAGATTTAATGCAACCCCTATCAAAATTCCCACTCAATTCTTTACAGAGATAGAAAGAGCAATCTTAAAATTCATTTGGAATAACAAAAAACCCAGGATAGCGAAAACTACACTCAAAAATAAAAGAAATTCTGGGGGAATCTCCATCCCTGATTTCAAGCTGTACTACAAAGCAATAGTGATAAAAACGGCATGGTATTGGAACAGAGACTGAACAGCCATTAAATCATGCTTGTTATATGCCATTTCATTGAGAGAGATACTTCCTTAAGAAATAAGATTATAAGTGCCGAAGATTTGAAAATGAAGTAAGATTTTTGGTATTCTCTGTCAAATCTGGTACTAGTCGCTCATGATGTATGTGTTGCAAGAGAGAGCAATCCTCTTCTCTGTTGTGCTCTCACCATGTTACAGACTAGGTGCTATTGCTTGGCAAAGAAAACATATCCTGCCTAGGAGCCACAGTGATAGTTTGTTCTAGAACCTAAATATAGGTATGTCTCCCAAGAAGGGAATGGTGAAATCCTACCTCCCCAAACCAGGCATACTATCATCTTACATGTTTTACATACAGTTTTTCAGAAAATAGTTAAGTGTCAATATTTGTAACAGGACAAACTGATCTAAGCTAGTTCTCAAACAATTTGAATGAGGAATATGAAGTCATTAACAATTGCAGTATGTTTCATTTCAGATACAAAGCAGTAATGACTCAAAGACAGATACATTACTTAGGCTATCCCTAGTATGGGTAAGAGACTAGTACATTGGACAGTGCCTCTTCTAGCCTTCCTATGATATCTGAGCCTATTCAAGCAGGTGCTTCGGCCCAAGAAACTTCTAGACAGATCTTTATGCTGGAGTGTCTAAGCATGATTTATTACTTATAGAAGCTTTTCTGAGCTAGGGAAAGTGAAGCCTAGTACATATGATCACTTTCAAGAACTTCATGTTTTGATATTTACTTCTTGAGTTTTACGAAGAAGCCACCCTGTAGAATTATATGCATTTGAAAGAACTTCTGAGCAGGTTGGGTATGTAGCATCTCAGAATAGTAGTACAGAAAGTATCATATTAAATGAAAATGTAGGTTGGAAATTTGACCTTTGACTCTTCCGTGACTGTGCACTGGACGTTACCCTCTTAAACATTCTGTCATAACCTATTGTGCGTAAAGTGCATTTAAAGAGAAAGCCCCCATTAGCTTATGCACTTAAATAATTTTGTCTTCAGTTTGTGGAATTGTATGAAAGGAATAGGAGGCCCCTATGACTGAAGTTAGATTTAAGACTTCAAAATCATAAGCCAATGGCAGGCAGTTCCCTCTGCTTTGTGTTTGTACCTGAAGATGTGAACTTTAACCTATTTCTTTATTGTCATTCCTTCATTCCTACTGCCATGATTACTACCAAAACAATCATAGATTCTAACCCTGTGAAACAAGAATCCCAATTGAACTCTCTTCTTCTTTAAGGCACTTTGGTCATGGAGTCTTATCACAAGAGTAGGAGGACAATTATGCTAATGACTCAGTACATTAGATTGTAAAATTACATTAAATAGAGCCTTGCTTATCTGAATCACATGGATATTGTGATTATAGTGGATCTGAAGAAGTGTTTGTAAACTACAGTATGTTCAATAATAATATGTAGAAATAGAACATGGTGTATTTCACTTTCACAAGACTAGAAAGGTTAGCAGAACCACATGATATAAAGAAATATTGAAGCTATGCATATCACCTAACTAAACATGATTTAAAATGTAAAAACTGTGTTGAACGATGGTTTTGATCTGGTTTTAGATTCAGTTTGCAAGAATTTTATTGAGTATTACTGCATCCATTGCTGGTAAGATTTCAAACTTCTAAAACCACTGTTGAAAACATTGCAGTCTTTCCTCAAATAATTGGAAATAGTTCTACCTTAAGAAGCAGCTATATCACTACTGGACAAATACACCAAAACATGCTAGAAAATATAACATAGATACATGCTGCACTATTTTCATTGCAGCCTTATTTTAATGTCCAGAAGGTTGAAGTACCTCAGATATTTCTCAATGTAAGAGTGGATACAAAAAATGTGATATATTTTCACAATGGAATACTACTCAGGTCTTAAAACTGTGCTGCATGTTTAATAACAGTCCTGAATATTTCATATGATGAAACAATATCCTTAGTACACAAACTCCCTAAATATTAGTTTGGGTAAAGCCCTGTCCTCAGCTAGATGATAGTAATGATTAAAGTAGAATGATGCAGGACACACAACTTGCCTACATGATGCAAACCACTTCACGTCATGTCACAGAGAAGTCTTATGTGCCAATGTCAGTGGTTTATGAATGATTATACTTGTGCAAATATGGATGTAAAGACATTCTGCAAAGAGAGAACAGGACTTAGTGATATAAGACATGATATCAAAGTGACAATCCTTCTCAACCTCATCAATGGTAGCATGCTCTTATGTACTATCATGCTAGGGTGAGACATTAACAACATTCACATGGATATATTTGTTCCTTGTGGGTGCCACATTAAGAAACAGGGACAATGTGTTTGTTTCATGCTTCTCTAGTAATGAGGACTACAGGGAATTTTGCTGAGTATAGCAATTATCCAATTGAAGATGAAACAATGAAATGAGCATTGTTCCCTAGTCACACTTTCTGAAAATATCAATGAGGTAAATTCCAGAAGAATATAGAAACAAAGCAAGTCATGGGTGATAAGTTTATAGAGAGAAATAGATATGTTTGTGTATCTATTATTGGCAATTTTGAATCTGGCCATAAAGAGTAAAGCAAGGGCCACAAGCAGGAATGAATTCTGAAAAATATTCACGAATTCTAGCTATGATTAAATGGAGATTATGGGTATGTGTGTGTGTGTGTGTGTACATGTATGTGTGTGTGTGTATGTGTGTGTGTGTACATGTATGTGTGTGTGTGTGTTTTGTGTTAGTGTTATAGGTACATTTATGTGTAAAGATATAAATGCATGTATGTAATTTCAGACAACAATATCAGTCATGCATTCTCAGATAATGCACTGCAGATTATTTTGTTTAACACAGATTTCAAGTAGACCAAGCTGGCTGATCACCAGTAGTAATGATCATACATGTCTTTGTCTTCTAATTACCTGGAATATAAGAATGTACTACCATGAAGAGTTTTTACCTGGGTTTCAGGATATTACCTAAACACAATTCTTCAAGTTCAGTAACCAAGTATTTTACTCACTGTGATATATAATATACAGTAATGGGCTAAAGTATACTTTTAAGTTATGTTGTTCAATGTCTAACATGATTAGATACATGCTATAGTCTTGTTAGTTTGTTGTAATTAAAGTCATATAGACTGTAAAGTTTTTAAACAGGAACCAAAAATTTCTCACATTAAGAGATCCTAGAAAAGCCAAGATTCAGATGTTATTAGAAATTGGTTCATAATTTTAGTTTGGTCTTCCACCAATTGCATGGGACAAACCATGTGGGGGGAGGGGGAACAGTGTCCCAGGACCTTGGCAAATGCAGCCCATGGGGCCATGGTGGCAGAATCCCAGAAGCTTTCCTGTGAGTAGATCTCACATACTGGAGAAAGACTGAAGTTTCAAAAGCTGGAAGCTTTGAGGTGGCAGTCCACAGAAGACAGGTCGACTGGGTTTCCAAAGAGTATTTTATTGACAGTGTCTGGATAGTTGGATCTGGATGTGTGTGTGGCCCCTGGAAAAGCCAGGGGAACTGGTTTAAATAGGAAGGGGGAGATGGGAGGGAGTAACTTAATTAGCTATGTCCCCTGGCCTTTAGATAACTCATTAATATATAAATCTCTCAAGGCTGAGGCCTGTTAGTCACACCACCTACCTGTGTCTGATGTGACTGATGGTGCAGGTTAAATGGAGATTAGACAAGCGATTAGACTGCATTTCAGGGCCTCGGGTTCTGGGGGCATGGCCAAACACCTGCCATCTCAGGGTTCCCGGCTCATGCCAATCCGAGCACAAAAATGCCCTTCCATGGTCCCACAATTGCCATTAATTTATTTTAACCATCATTTCTGCTGCAGTAATGTCCATATAACCAAAAATTTATGGTAGAAACAGTTTGTAGCAGCTTATAATTTCAAATTATAGCATCACTGTAGGAAAATCAAAGAGGCAAAATCCTGAAGAATCTAGTTATATCTCATCCATATTCAAAAACAGAGGGAAGTGAAGTCATGTGTATTCACTGCTTCACATCCCTGATTTTACTTAGCTGAACTTTTTCATTCATATACAGAACTGGTTGCCTTGCCTAGGAAATGAAGCTACCCATAGAAGTCTGTGTCTTTCAACACAGCTAACATAATGAACTTAATCTTGTACAGATATAGTCATAGTCTAACTTCCCTAACATTTACACTTTGAGCCTCTTTTTCCAAGTTACTCTTGTTTGTTTAAATCTAAAAATAATTTTAAAACTTGCACCTTGGTGTTTATATTGCTAGGCATGTAGTTTGGGAGCATAAATCCACTGCTCATAGAAGAATCCATAGACATGGAAGAGGAGAAATGTAAGCTCATAACAAGCCTGTGGATGTCTACAACAGAAATTCTCTAAAATGTGTTCTTAAATAATTTGTACAGGTATCATTCATTATGGAAGAAATAAGATCAATATATTTCTAATACTTTATATAACATTGTGAATGTGTGTGTGTGTTTGTGTGCACAAAAAGAGGTACATGTATGTTCTTATCTTTCTAAGTGAGTGCAAGTGTGCATTGTCACAGCTTAGGCCAACACAATTGGTATTGTTCCTGACCTTCAATCTTGATTACACTAGCATCTCTTGATAGGGTCTATGCATAGTACTATCTGAGAAGAATGTTGGATTCCATGTGTTGGCGATTGGTCTTATGCACTGCATATTCAGTTGCCCATTTTTTGGTCCAGAGCTATTCTCACAGCCCGGATGCTAGAATTTTCATGAGTATAGAAATGTCTTCTATAGCCGGGTGGTGGTGGCGCACGCCTTTAATCCCAGCACTTGGGAGGCAGAGGCAGGTGGATTTCTGAGTTCGAGGCCAGCCTGGTCTACAGAGTGAGTTCCAGGACAGCCCGAGCTACACAGAGAAACCCTGTCTCGAAAAACCAAAAAAAAAAAAACCAAAAAAAAAAAAAAAAAAGAAAGAAATGTCTTCTATAAAATGTTATATAAACAATGATACCCAATTAACTCAGATTGGTTAATATAAAGCTGATCAGCCTGTTGATGAGCAGAGTAAATAAGGCTAGACTCTGAATCTAATCAAGGGTCTGAGGGAGAACAAAATTGAAGAAAGAATGTGGAGAGGCCATGAAACTTGTAGAGACAAGGATGATTTGGTGTGAAGTCAAGAGAACAGACAAAAGGTCAATTATGAACCACAGAGAGCTAGGAAAGACCAGATTGGCATGTGACTAGACATTTGTCTGGATAATAGCAGCATAAGGTAGTTAGACTTGCTCAGAACCTGTCCAGCCTAGGCTTCTTGTTGCTCATAAACAAAATAGATCTTTGTGTCAGTTTTTCGAGCAATAGAATAGGAACAGATAAATTTAAGTAAATTGATGACAACATCCCCAATATTCCCTGCCTCTGTTCCCCATCTTGCTGTAAGAGTGCTGGAATTAGATTACAGTATTGTGTCTCATTTTCAATGATGTCATTAAACTCTCAATATCTGTATCCAGCTATATACTGTTTCCAGAATGACAAAACCATTTAGGGCTCTTCAAATGGCTCCAACAACTAGAGAATAAATCCTCAAGTGCCTGAGCTTGCAAGAATAATCTCATTTAAATATTCCAACTTTATGTCTAAATTTTTAAAGTTGGAATCATGGATTTTGAATCATGGATTGTGATGGGGATCTGAGTTCAAATGTTCATGCTTTTATTTTTGATGATACTTTCTATAGATCTCTGCCTTAGTTTTTGGTTGATTTTGTCTAATTCCCACCATCCAATCCTCTTGGGAGTATTTGGATATTTTTTTCCTAGGGCTTTGAGGTATGTACTTAAGTTTCTAGTGTATAATCACTGCAATTTTTTATGGTGGGGACTCAGTACTCTGAGTTTTCCTCCTGAGTACTGTTTTCATTGAGTCCCATAAGAATGGTTATGTTGTGTTATCATTTTCATGTAATTTTAGGAAGTCTTTAATTTCATTCTTTATTTCTTCCTCAACTAAGATATCATTAAGAAAATCGTTGTTCTGCTTGCCTGAATATGTGTGTTTTCTGTTGTTTCTGTTGTTATTAAAGTATAGCCTTACTCTGTGGTGATAAAGTAGGATACTTTGATATAATTTCAATCCTTTTGTATTTATTGAGGTTTATTTCATTACTGATTACGTGGTCAGTTTTGGAGATGGTACCATGAGGTACTGAAAGCAGGTATATCTTTTGTTTTAGGGATAAATGTTCTCTCTATATCTGCTAAAGCCATTTGATTCATAACCTATATTAGTTTCACTATGTTACTATCTAATTTCTGTTTCTGTTTCTGTTTCTGTCCAAAGAAGAGAGTATGATGTTGAAGTCTCCCACTATTATTAGGATCATGTGCTTGGAAGATTTTTTCCAGTGTTTTATTCTGAGATGTGTTTCTTGTAACAGGAAAATGCTGGGTCTTATTTTTGCATATCTACTCTTTTGACTTGTGTCATTTTATTTTGGAATTGAGTCCATTGATTTTGTGATTTATTAAAGACAGAAGATTCTTAGTTCTTGTTATGTTTGTTGTTTTAGGAGACATTATGTGCATGTGATTCTCTCTTTTTGCTTTCGTTTTTTTAGATGATTAGCATTTTGTTTTTTTCTTTGATATAAATATCCTCTTTGAGTTGGATTTTCCCTTCTAGAGTCATTTGTAGGGCTGAATTGGTAGATAAATACTTTTTTAATTTTTTTTTCATTGAATATTTTACTTTCTTCATTTATGATTATTGTGAGTTTTGCCAGGAATAGTAATAGCCTGAACTGGCATTTGTGTTCTCTTAAAGTTTTCATGAAGTTTTTCCAGGCTTTTCTGGAAAAACTGCTGAGGTGGGAGAACTGGGTTTTGATAATGCCAAAGTATATTGGATTCTTCTGCTTATGGTATTGCTCTTGCCTCTCAACCTTTGGTTGTCTCTGGTGTTAACAGGCCTCAATGTCTCTGTCTAGAGCCTGCGTCCTGAGTCCTTGGGTTGATGCATGACTCCTTGGAGCCCTGTGGCCCTGGCTGTAGTATACTTTTTTGGTGGCCTTCAAAATTTATAGCCTTCAGAAGATCATGCACACTGTTGATCTGTTGTCCTGGCTTTACCAGCACTCCTGTGAAGCATTCATATTGTGGGGTCTTCAGAAAGGTAGACAAGCTGCTGATTTGTTTTGATGTGAGCCCATAGAATGCCTTCAGACTGTGGGGTTCTTCAGAAGAGCAGTAAAGTTGCTGATCTGCCCTGGCTTAAGGTAGAGGCCAGAAAAGGGTTAAAGTTTGAGTTGGTAGGATGGGTCCTGAGTCTACTGGGCTCCCCAAGTTACTGCTTTCTTGATTAATCTGAGGATATTTTGCCACTTGACCTGTAGGCAGTGGATATTCTCAGATGACTTTCAATTATGGGATGTTTAGAGGAGTAGTCAAACTCATGATCTGCCCCGATGGAAGGCACAGATTAGGACTGGGTGGATTTAATGGAGGGTAGACTGGCTTCCAAGTACACTGAGGTTTCCAGGTTCCCAGCACTTGCATTTCCTTGGGAAGGTCCATTACATGTTACCCCCCAGTGCAGCTGAAATCCTGACAGGCCTTCAGACTGTGGGATCTAAAGAAAAGCAGACAAGTTTATGGTCTGCCTGAACATGAACACTTAATCTTCTTCAAACTATAAAGCTCTTAAAAGACAATGTTTTTCCTAGTTCATAGGGGCCATTCTGTCTTATGAATTCACTCAAAGTAGAAAGAAAAGGTGAATCACTAATTAAAAGCATTAGAAGTTTGTCTAGAGAACAGTGGTACAAATAGCGCCATCCACATGGCATCTCAAAACCATCTGTCCACAAGTCTTGTTCTAAGTTATCTCCTACCAGCTTGTAAACTCTTTTAGAACCAGGCACTAAAGTGTGAAACAAGAATATATGCAGGCAAAATACTCATATATATGAAATAACAAAAGATATTAAAATTTATAATTATATAAAATTTATATAATACTGTGTAATACTATGGTTCTCTAGACTAAAAACAAGAATAATGAATAAATATTATCAAGAAATTTAATAGACTGACAAATGTGTTGTTTTCTAGGTAATTAATAATTGGCTGTTTGAATGCTGAGAAAGATGTGAGTCTAGCAACTGCTCAGTCTATTTGATTAGATGCTTAAAAAAAAATACCTGCAATGTCTAGTTTTTATACAACATGGCATAATTTAGAAATCATCTCAGAGAAAGAAATCCCAATTTAGGAAATCTGCCAACCATTTCTGGCTGTAGATTTTATTCATATTTATTAGTGGATGTAATAGTACCCAGCCCAATGTGTCTGGTGTCATCTCTGGCCTGATATTCCTGGATTCTTTAAGAAACCATACTGAGCAATCCAAGAAGAACTAGACAAAAAGCATTATATTTCCATCACCTCTGCATGAGGTCCTACCTTCAGGTTTATGTTCTGTTTGAATGTTTCTCCCGACTTCCTTCAGTAAAAATAATATGATGTGGAATTGTAAGACAAATAAGCCTTTCTGTTTCCTACATCATTTTAGTCATGACATTTCATCAGGCACTCATAATCCTAACTAAGACATGTACCCAAATGATGTGTAAAGCCAAGAGCATTTCTAGAGTCTACAAGTCTTCCTTTGGAATTAGGATGGTGAACAAGTTGAGCTTTGAGTGCAGCAAAAACAGGACAGAAGCTGTGACAGCAGCACCAATAACAACAGCAGTGTATTAAATTAATTAAAGTTTAGAAATAAAAAAATAAGTAATTAAGAAATGCCTATTTACAGATGATATCTCATTAAATAATACCATCCCAAATATTTAATTAAAAAACATCTAGAAATGAAAAATTCACCATTATGATTTCACCTATTTTTAAACTATCAACAATTGAATTACATACATAAAATGGAAACCAGAAACAGAGAAACGATTGGAATAAAATATAGACTTTGCCATATATCTTTCTGTACAACAATATTTATATCCATATGTGTATCATCAGTATAAATAAATCATACATATGTATAGTTTTTATATACTGATCTAGACCAAGATAACTACAGGTAAGTGTTAGATATATAGAAATACAAAGAAATTAATTGTTGTTTTTGATATAGATGATATAGAAAAATAAACATAAAAACATAAATAGAAAGAGATTTGTAGAAATACTGCATATATTTATATATAAATCTACACAAATTTACACTTGTAAATTGTTGACATTAATTCTTAAGAGAAGGATCCTATTCAGAATATATATTCCTATGTTACATATGTATATATGTAAGTATATATTTAGGTATATTATCTGTTTATTGTATTTACATATATATTATGAGTAAGCAGCAACCATGCCAATGATGTCACTACACTCATGACCATCATTTGCTACATTTACTATAGTTCACTGTGAATTTTCCAATATCTGATTTATTTTGGAGGTCCATACAAGCAACCTGAATGTGTGAATATTGGGCAAGAAAGATTTGTCATTTTGTTCATTAAAACTGCAGAATAATCTCCTTAATAGTTATATGCTATATCATTGTTTCTGATTGACTAACATCACTGAGAAGAGAACCTGTCTACAAGTCCATCTCAGGGACTTTACAATCAACAAGCCACATATTCCATAGATCATGGGACCAAAGAATGCCTAGCTGTTTTGGAATCTATGTATACCAACTATTTACTTGGAGACTAGAGAAATCATAAAAGGAAGTGTGTAGGAGGATAAAAACTTCATGGGGAAATGACTTACACCTGGAAGTTCAACCATAGCTGTTCTGTTTTGGGTGCTCCTGTGATTCTAGTGGCAATTGTAAATTTTGTGTTTTCATAGCTGTGGTGATTTGAATAAGAAACTTCCCATTGTCTCATATCTTTGGATGCTTAGTTACCAAGTACTGAAACTTTTGATAGGATTCAAAAGATTAGAAGATATAGCCTTTTTGGTGGAAGAATGGTCCTGGGTGTGTGCTTTGAGGTTTCACAAGTCTAAGACAGGCCTCTCTCACACTCTTTCTCTGTCTACGGATCATGATGTAGTTACAAATTATTTTTCCTACATTCTGCCTTCTATGCTTTCCACCATGTTTCTTGTAATTATGATAACACATTAAGCCATATTTGTTTCCTCTTGTTACAATTGTCTTAGTGCCCATTGTTATCCATTTTTACCTAAGCCCTACCAATATTTTATTAGTTAGATTGTGCTTATTTCTCATTTTAAAATTTCATGTTACTTCCTTCTAAACACTGAGATATCTGTCTTATTTACAAAGCAGAACCATGGCCCTCATATCTAGTCCCAAGAAAGAAGGTAGAAATATACATTTCAGTACCAGCATTGTCTTTTCAGGGAACTTGTTCAGATAATTTTCCCATAGTGCATCACTGACAATTGGACACAAAACCTGTTGAACAAACCATAGGAAACCTAGAATAACCTGGATGCAGATATAAAAATTAAAGAAAAACATTTAGAGAATGTGAGCCTCTGACATAATGATCTAAACACAATCAGAAAGAATTAGCATATGTGGAGAAAAGTCTCTGAAGACATAGAAAATATGATAATATTAAGCCATCCTTAGCAGCCCTTAGGAAGAAATGTCTCAGTCTGAATCAAGGTTAAATCAAATAACAACAGAGCCTGGTTTACAAAAACAGATATCTATTTCTTTCTGTAGAAGTAAATACCCAAGATCAGTAAAAATTCAGAAAAATGATGAGAATTCATCTTTTAGCTTACATATGGCTGTCAATTTATCAGTGCAAATTCATGTTGTATTCAAAGATTCCTCCAGAACAATTTGTGATGACATTAATCTCAATTTCCTGCTTGGGATTCTTGAAGTACAAAGCCCTAGTACTCTCTCATTATGACATGTGAGTGGCAAGCCATAACATCCGGTACTGTTGAATATAAACATTCTGAATGTAAACATAGACCCATGAAAATTCTACGTAGCTTATAGTAACTTCTTATACTTATAGATTTTATAGTAACAGTAAACATTTTGCTTCAGGAAATATTCGATCAAAGGGGGACAACTTGGTTCTCCTCTTAAAACATGTCTCTTATTTTTATCTTGCATCCAAGAAACAACATGGGTGATATGACAGTAGATCATATTGGGTGTAAATTTAATCTTTCACTTCTTTCTACAGGCATGACCATGCTTAATATCCATATATTTATGACCACTGCTTGTTGTCCTCCTTATTTTTAGTCAACTGTATATCATTTTGCATTATATGTTCACACAACAAAGCAGACTAACAATTTTATGTCCTTCAAGATAGAACATGTAATCTAAATATGGAACCAACTTTACAATGTGTCTGCATTTACCGAGCTGTGTAGGGCTCTGGATACACAGAAGACATGCAACACTTATTATTTAAATTAATGAAGAATAAATATTTTTAAATAACTTATGAAAATATTTAAAACTCACAAAAAAAATATGAGCAGGTTTTTCTGTTGTTGCTGTTAGAATTTAGCATCATTAGTGAACATTCCAAAATACACTTAGGTTAAATTCCCAGTAAAGCCTCACAGTTATTGACTTTACTGTCTACATTCCTGTTTTCATTCTGTTATTCTGAGATGTTCTCCAGGCATCTTGGGTATTCTGTGTTATTTTGGCTAATAGTCACTTATTAGTGAGTATGTATGATGCAGGTCTTTTTGTGAGGGAGTTACTTCATTCTGAATGATATTTTCTAGTTACCTCCATTTGTTTGCAAAACTCATTATGTCCTTGCCCTTAATACCTGAATAGTATTCCATTGAGTAATTGAAACATATTGTCTCCTAACATATGTTTCTTTATGGGAGATCTGGGTTGTTTCCTAATTATTGCAGTCACAAAGTAGGCTGTTGCCAACCGACAGTAAAACTTTGACTCAGAATTGTCCTTGCCTAAAAGAACTACAGGGACAAAAATGAAGAATAGACTGAGGGAAAGGAAGTTCAGTGACTGGCCAAAATTGGGATCCATAACAAAGAGGAGGCTCCCAGGACTCACACTATTACTGATGCATTGATGTACTTACAGACATAAGAGCAAATACATACAAAAGAATTGATTGAAAATGCCTAACTGTTACTAGAATCTACAATCATGTTCACAAAATATCACAGCATCTATGGAAATCAATGTGAAATATTCTCAAAACAGTAACACATGACCAAGATATGTACCACTTATTGTCATCTGGATAAACTACTCACACTCCTACTCCATAGACAATTGTCAGTCCTGTTAATTGCTGCTGTACTCAGAATAAATGTGAAATGCAAATGGCCTAACTATCCTTGTACACCTTGCTTGAAATCCAAAGATGCTAACAGAGACTCAAGTACAAAATACATTGTCAAATACAAGTACAGTAAGTAATGAAGCCTTTTCCATTTCATCATCCATTTGTGACATCATGGAATTTTGACAAAAATTGTGAGAATTTAATTATGGACATTATTCAGAACAACCTATGAATTTCAACAATTTGATGAGAGATGGATTTGTCATCTAAAAGCTTCAACTCCCAATCCACACAATGGGTCCATTTAGAATTTTACCCTAGACCAGAAGTCATGTTCTTTGTAGTAATATTAATTTTATTCATAATAGATTCATATACACACACATACACATACATACACACAAATACACACACACACAGACACACACACACACACACACACACACAAAACATATATTCACAAGCAAATCCACACTCTGGGAACCTCATGGTTTCATCTGCTCACCATATTATCTTCAAAACTGTTGTCTTGGAATTTGTCTAAAGCAAATGAATTTATCTTTTGCCACATGATTTTGTTGGCATTAGCAATAAGGAACTGAACAACATGAGTGATACCATCCCAGCAAAAAACAGTTATCACACCAAGGCAAGATTAAAAGTGGTAATATATTTATTGAAAATTATGGAAAATATGAGGTTAGTTAGAGATTAAAATTTATTCTATCAAAAGGTCAAAAGCTAAGAGCACAATAATCTTCACAGAGAATATATCACACAAATGACAATATTCTCCCATACTAAACTATACAAACATTAAGCAACATGTTTTTATTAGTATAGTTATTAATATTATTCTGGCTAAACCATTATACTTTACAATATTTTTATTTTATGAGTTTAAAAGTTAATAATACACTATGATTGATGATTTAAGAATAATGCTGGATAAAATAATTTTCATATTTGTTTTTAAAAGAACTACAGAATATGAATACAATATGCCTTTTGAGTGTGTATGTATCTTGTAGTGAACTTGAAGGCTTGAGTTCTAATAGATTTGTCACGTTCATTACATTTGTTAGATTTCTCTCCTGTATGGATTCTGTGGTGAACTTTAAGGTATGAGCAGTGTGTAAAAGATTTCCCACACTCATTACATTTGTAAAGTTTCTCTCCTATATGGATTCTGTAGTGAACTTGCAGGTTTGAGTTCTGTGTAAATGATTTGCCAAATTCAGTACATTTGTAAGGTTTTTCTCCAATATGGGTTCTTTGATGAACTTCAAGATCTGAGTTCCATTTAAAAGATTTGCTACATCCCTCACGTTTGTAAGGTTTAACTCCTGTATGGATTCTGTAGTGAACTTGAAATTCTGAGTGCCTTGTAAATGATTTGCCACATTAAGAACATTTGTAAGGTTTCTCACATGTATGAATTCTGCGGTGAACATTAAGGTCTGAGTTTCATGTAAAAGATTTGACACATTAATTAAATTTGTAAGATTTTTCTCTTCTATGGATCCTGTAGTGAAGTTGCAGGTTTGAGTTATGTGTAAATGATTTGCTACATTCCTTACATTTGTAATGTTTCTCGCATGTATGGATTCTGTAGTGAACTTGCAGGTGTGAGTTCCGTGTAAATGATTTGCCACATTCATTACATTTGTAAGGTTTCTCTCCTGTATGGGTTCTTTGGTGAACTTTCAGGTCTGAGTTCTGTGTAAAAGATTTGCCACATTCATTACATTTGTAAGGTTTTTCTCCTGTATGGATTCTGCAGTGAACTTGCAGGTTTGAGATCCTTGTAAATGACTTGCCACATTCATTACATTTGTAAGGTTTCTCTCCTGTATGGATTCTTTGGTGAACTATCAGGTCTGAGTTCTGTGTAAAAGATTTGCCACATTCATTACACTTGTAAGGTTTTTCTCTTTTATGAAACCTGTAGTGAACTTGCAGGTGTGAGTTCTGTGTAAATGATTTGCCACATTCATTACATTTGTAAGGTTTCTCTCCTGTATGGATTCTTTGGTGAACTTTCAGGACTGAGTTCTGTGTAAAAGATTTGCCACATTCATTACACTTGTAAGGTTTTTCTCTTTTATGAAACCTGTAGTGAACTTGCAGGTGTGAGTTCTGTGTAAATGATTTGCCACATTCATTACATTTGTAAGGTTTCTCTCCTGTATGGATTCTTTGGTGAACTTTCAGGACTGAGTTCTGTGTAAAAGATTTGCAACATTCATTACACTTGTAAGGTTTTTCTCTTTTGTGAAACCTGTAGTGAACTTGCAGGTGTGAGTTCCGTGTAAATGATTTGCCACATTCATTACATTTGTAAGGTTTTTCTCCTGTATGGATTCTGCAGTGAACTTGAAGTTTTGACTTCCCTGTAAATGATTTGCAACATTCATTACATTTGTAAGTTTTCTTATGTGTATGTATTCTGTGGTGAACTTGAAGTTTTGAGTTCTGTGTAAAAAATTTGCCACATTCATTACATTTGTAAGATTTTTCTCTTCTATGCATCCTGTAGTGAACTTGAAGGGTTGAGTTCCATGTAAATGATTTGCCGCATTCATTATATTTGTAAGGTTTCTCTCCTGTATGGATTCTGCAATGAACTTGAAACACAATAGATATTAGAAGATGTTTCATGAAATATGTCATATATTTTATAATATTATGCATGTCAAAATTTAGTATTCAACATAACAGAATTAATTATAATAAAATTGGGCAATTCTCACCCATTAATTAAAAAAAAATATTCCCTTTGTGAAAGTGAATTCTCAACATGGAAACAAATCACATTTCCAAATACAGAATGTTAGAAATGAGGATGTATAAAATTGCTTTTATGATGGAATTATAATGCAAGATTAAGTAATGTATCAAAAATCAGAGAGAATAATTATAAAAAATTATGGAAAGATATATGATAATGTCTTAAGTTCATTATCATCACATAATATCAGTTGATCATTTATCTTCATCTTAGCTTTATTTGTAAAACCCAAATACTATAAACAACCTACATGGAAAGCGTATCTGAAGTATGGATGAAGGACATATGGTACATTTAAACAACTCCATAATATTCATGTCCAAAACCAAAGAACTCATGAATTTTATAAGCAAATGGATACAGCTTTATACTTTTATTCTGTTTGATGTGACCCAGTCACAAAATGACATGCATGGTATGTACTTAGTTAAATAATCATTAGACATAAAATGCATGTACCGTTTTATACTACTAAGACCAAAAGAACCTATACTTGATTAATGCACAACCAAGGAACCTTAACTTTCATTTAGAAAGTAAATAAAATAACATAATAAGCAGATGGAGAGAAGAGAACTAGGAGAAGGGGGTGGATAAGAGAGTGGGATGAGGGTTTCAGGGTCATGTGTAGAGAAGGACAGGAGAGAGGGATAGATGATTATGAAAATAAATGGAAATCTGCAACTGGACGAGGTCAGTGATGGGGGACATCCTGAGTATGAGACAGTTGCCAAGGATAAGGGAGAAACAAACAAATCAACTGGGTGACCTTAGTTACTGCGTCACTATAATGCAGATATGCAACCTGAAGAGTCAACCTGCTCTAGCCAGTCAGGAACCCCAAAATATTAATAGAGACACCTACATACACAGAAACATTTCACTTAAAAATTTATCCTGTCTACAATAACTTCAGACACTGGGGATGGATCAGAAACAGTGAGAATATCCACGTAAGAACTGGATCCCATGTGCAAGCAACAGTCTTTGACATTAATAATGATACTGTGTTATGGTTACAGACCACAGCATGTTACTTCTGAGAGGCTCCAACAAACTGCTGACTCAGAAAGATAGAGACAACTGCAGAAAAACTGTGGATGCAGCTTCAGTTTCTTAAGGAAAAATAAGAGGCAAGACTGTGGGCTATGAAAACAATAGGAACTTCACAGGAAGACCAACAGAGTCAACCAACCTTGACCTTTGGGGACTTAAGATTCTAAACCACCAACCAAAGAACATGCATGGACTGGACCTAGACATATATGTAGCAGGTATGGAGCTTAACATTTATTTGATTAATAACAACAAGAATGGAGGCTTTCCTAAAAGCTGTTGTCTGTCCATTGTATATGATCTACTACCTGCGCTGCCTTCACTGGAATTATTGCCTTAATGGGAGAGGAAGCACCTACCAGGGATAGATTAAAAGCTCCATCTTCAGGGCATACACAGGGGACCACTATCTACTCAAAGTAGAAGGAAATAGGAAATGGAGGAAGGATTCTATGAGAGGGTGACTGGGAGTGAGCCAATGAAACATATACAAAGTGAGAAAGTAAAAGAAAAAAATTAAGTTAAAACTAGAATATGATCAAAATTTTTAAAAATATGGAAAGATATATAACAAATTTTCAATATATTTGTTAAAACGTGTGTCTAGCACATGAGAATAGAAAATTTAATAATTTTCTCATGTTAAAGAATATTCACTGAGATAGATATATTCTGAAAAACTTGATAATTCTTAAACATGATAAAAGCCTTTATGTGCATAAATTCATTTTTCAACCATATTATGATGTAAAACTTTATTTAGAATTAAGTATGAATTAAATATCTTGACTTGATATTTTAACACTTACACATTATTTAAATAATAATTTCAGAACTCAAAATCTGAGTTCCATTCCCTGTGCCAAAACTCTGCCTGCCTCCCTGCCTGCTTCCCTGGTGGCATGCTGCCTTCTAGGATAAACAGGTGTGATTCCAATCCTTTCTCTCTTGTATTTCCTGAAAAGCACAGCAGCCATGAAGTCTGTCCCACCCACTCTGTGCTGCATCTTCCAGTCAATAGCACTACATGCAATCCAAGATTCCTGCTGCCCTGAGTAACCACAAGCTCTGAACGCTTTCATTTTGGCACACCTATATCATGGACAAACAGAAGTTTGAACATATCTGGGAAGGAAAGGTAAAGGTGGAGTTGAGAGTTCTACATCTTCATACACAGGCAAATAAGAGACAACTGACTTTGTGGCATCTAGAACTAGTGTAATAAACCCAGTCTCCACAGTGAAACACACTCTTGAACATGGCTCAAACTCCACTCCTAGTAAAGGTACTCCTTAACCAAAGTAAATACAAACCGTCACAGTGGGGTATAGTCTTGAATGCAATGATACATGAGGTAGCATATTGACCAGAACAGCAGTCATTCAAGCTCTAATGACCACAATTTACAAATGGGATCTGCTAAAACTAAAAAATGAATTCAAGAGAAATAATGTCATCTATAGAATGAAATGGGAGAGTATAGACTGGGAAAAAAACTACACTACCCCTACATCTGACAGATGAATCATATCCAAAAATATAACAAACTCAAGAAATTAGATAACAATAAAACAAACAATCCAATTGAAATTGGGTTAAGTAGTTAAACAGGGAACTCTTAATAGAGGAATCTCTATTGCCTAAGGGAGACTTAAAGAAATGCTTAATACCTATTTTCATCAGAGTAATACAAATCAAAACAACTCTGAGATTTAACATTATACACATCAGAATGTCTATGACCAATAACACAAGCAAGAGCACTTACTGACAAGGATGTGGGGCATGGAAAACACTCTTCCATTGTGGATGGATGTAGAAATTTGAACTGTTTATCCTAGTGTGGCCTGGTTTTAGGCAGAGTGCCATGGTATCTGGGACTATGCACAAATGTAAGCCCTTATTAGTAGCAATGTCTTCTCCAGATATAGGTCTTGCTTTTAAAATGATGTACATATTTACACATGGAGTACTAATCAGCTATTACAAACAAGGACATCATGAATTTTGAAGGCAAATGGATAGAACAAATATATATATATATATATATATATATATATATATATATATATATATACACATATCTGAGTGAGGTACCACAGTCCCAAAGGGATAATCAAGGTATGTACTCACTTATAAGTGAACATTAGCCATATAGAACAGGATATCCACACTAGAATCCATATGCCTAAAGAATCTATATAACACATAGCATCAAGGTAGGATAACCTAATCTCACTCTGAAAGGCAAATAAAATAATCATTGGACATGGTTGCAGGGAGTGAACTGGTTGAGAAGATAGGATGGAGAAGTAAATAAGTAGTGGGGTAATCAGATGTGCTGGGAGTCAGGAATGGTGGGCCAGGATAGTGAATATGAATCTATAGCTGGAAGAGAATGCAGAATTATTAGTGTGTGCAAGACTCCTGGAATGAAGGTGGGATGACTTAGAGTCTAAGACAATGACTCTAGCTAACACTCCTCACAGTGGTGGATATGTATCCAGAAGTATCTACCTCCTGTACCTAGGCAGGACTCCTAGTGGAGGCATAAGGCTACCAATCTACCCACAATACCTTTAACTCAAATTTTTTCCTGCATTAAAGAAGTGCTTCGAACAGATGAACCACATACTGAGGCCATAGCCAACCAATTATGACCCAATCTCCGACAAATCCCATGGAAAAGAACCAATTCCTGACTCTGTTAATAATACTGTGTTATACCTTCAGCCACAAGTCAAGCATGGGTGGTCTCTCAGAGGTTCAATCCAGCAGCTAATGGAAAGAGAGGAAGATGTTCCCCAGCCTAACATTAGTTAGAGCTCAGAAAGCTTTGGCAGAAGAATTGAGGGACCATGAGGGGGATAGGAACTCAATAAAAATACCAATAGAGTGAACTAACCTGCACAATTGTAGCTTCCTGAGACTGAATTAACCACCAACCAAAGATTATGAATGGACTGGACCTAAACACCTGACCTCTGCTAACATATATATCGCAGATGTACAGATTCGTCTTCCTGAGGGTCTCCCAACAACTAAAGTGGGAGCAATCCCGGACTCAGTGGCCTACATATATATTCAGTTTCCCCTTCTGGGCTGCTTCCTCTTGTCTCAGTGGGAGTAGATGTTGGCAGTCCTGCAGTGACTTGGTATGCCATGGTGTGTTTGCAGCTAGGGGATTTTTCCCACTTCTCAGAGGAGAAGGGGATTATGGATGGGGATGGGGTATGGCCTGTATAAATGATGGATCGTGTGGAGTGTGGGTGGTTCAATTTTGATGGTACATGACTAAATTTCTTAACAGAAATATATAATTTTTCAACTAATGTAGAAAAACATCATGTTTTTCATCTCTTCGTTTCCTCAAGTATGTCTCAATTAACATTAAATGTTTATCACACTCATTATCATGTGTGTCTTCTTTAAATTATTCATATATCTTTATACTTATATGTGTGTGAGTGAATGAGTGTACTTGTCTGTGTCTTAGTGTATTTTTTAGCTATGAATATTTACAAGTACTTTAAAACATCACTGTGTGTTGGCTTTTCTTGTTTTTGATTATAATATATTTTCATTGATGAACATCCTGCTTTTGAAAACCTACACGGCTAATCATGTCTTGTTGGAAAATAATTCTCATTTTCCTAACTCACATTAGTAGATTATAATTAGTTGGATAGTGATCGGAAAAATAAAGGTGATGTGAACTAGGATATGGAGAAGATTTAATAAACTTGTAGGGGGAAAAGGATCAATACTTATGAAGTAAGATTTTTTTACTCATAATGAAAAAGATATTTTTAGTCAAGCCACTTGTAAATACTATTTTATATTTAATTAAAATTATATGAAATACACGTTTGTATCTATATACATATGATATACATTAAATATGTAGAAATTTTACATACCTTATGAGGCATCCATATACACAATATACATATATATTCATAGATTTCAATGACACTAGGATGACATGGCTGTTCAAAGGAACCATAGATGTACATAAAAGTTGATTATAAACTAAAAGTAATAATCTGTCAAATTTTATTTATAGAATCATTATCAAAAATAATGATAATTTAATACCTTTTCTATATGTATCCTATAAATTCATTAGAATGGTTTATGTTTTAGATAAGATTTAAAGAAATATGAATATCAATGCAGAAAATGCACATCCTTCTATTGTTCCTGATTTTAAAGGAATGGCTTTGAGCTTTTCTCCATGTAGAAAGCTATTGCCCCAGACATATTAGAAATTTCCTTAATATCCCTAATCTGACAAACTATAATGTAATGATGCTACATTTTGTCATTTTTTTCTGATTCTGTGAGATTGTAATGTACTTTTTATGTTACATTTTTAAATTTATTTTATTACATTAATTAACATATGCTGAACTATCTCTGAATCTCCAGAATGAAAAAATATTAATCATAGTACATCATGTTTTGCAAGTCACTTTGAAGTCCTTCTTTTGAAATATTTTAGAATATTTTGATATATTTTTTGGAAAGGGATGTAAATGTTTGCATCTATTTTAATACGGGCTACACATATCATTGCTAATGTATTTTGGAACAAACTCATAGTGGGTTTTTTATTATTAAATTGATGGTTTTATTTTACTTTGATGTGGTGATTAAATTCAGTTAATGAAGTATAGCACTTAGTAAATGTATAATATATCTAATATAGTATAAAATATATATGACAAAAATATGTGATAAAATTTGTCATTATTCATATATGAAGCTTTTAGAGTTTTTGTTCGTTTTTTGAAATTAATTTTTACTGGATATTTAGGGGGATGTGATAGTGGGTTCCTTTGTGGGGGAGAAATGGGGAAAGGACATAACATCTGAAATGTAAATAAAATATCCAATAAAAAATTAATTTTAAAGTGGGTTTTTAAAACAAACAAACAAACAAAAAATTGTAAAAGGTATCCTGGGATTCTACATGGAAGAAATAATAAAAGAAACTTGTCATTTGTTCTAAATTAATGGTCTAATAAAAATGTGCCACAGCCCATCCAGCTATAAGCTTTATTTATTTGTGAGTCTCTGAGTAAAACTTCTCAATATCAGAGATATGTTGTTGCTTAAAAGAATCTATTACATTTGTATTTAATATTTATAAGCTGTATATACAATATTATTTTGTTTCATGAAAAATTTAAAAAAATTGTTGGAGATGGAAATAGTAATTTGAATGAGGACCTGCAAAAAAACTAACAATGCAAATTTCTTGCAAATGTTTAGTGAGCTTTTATGATTTGAGTATGTTTGGTGTATTTACAATATCTATTGTAATTAGGAAACCAGTTACAGGCCAGAATACAGCTGTTTAGTGGACATAAAAATTCATCAATTTTCCCCTCCCCTCTTCCTTCCTCCTCTCTCCATGTGGTAATGGCCAGCTTCTACTCCTCTACTTCTCTGCTCTGTCCTCTCACCCTTTTCTCTCTGCACTAAATAATTCTTCCCCTCCTCAAAAAACAAAACAAAACAAAACAACAAACAAAAAAAAAAACAAAAAAACCCAAGAAACAAACAAACAAACAAACAAAAAAACAAATACAAAAAGAATGGATCAATTTGCAATCTTCTACATGCAAACTGTCAGTTGAAACTGCACCATGTATTTAAAATGCCGTCCTTTTTCCATTGGATAGTTTTGGCTTCTTTGTCAAAGATCAAGTGAACAATGTTAGTATTCTGTCTAAACTCCACCTCCACAGTCACCTGGCAATGGCCAGGTATGCCCCTCCCACAGTTACCTGGCAATGGCCAGATAGACCTGCTCACTATAAAAGGGGGGTTGCCTGCCCATTCCTCTCTCTCTTGTTCTCTCGCTCCTGTGATTCCCGTGCACCTCTCTCCACATGGTCATGGCCGGCCTCTACTCCTCTACCTCCTGCTCTCTCTTATCTCTCTCTTCCCTCTACCCTAAATAAACCCTTTCCTTTGTGTAACTGTGTGGTCTGGTGTTATCTATTCCAAGCTGCTGCACTGAAAATCTAACAATGGTGCCAAAACCTGGATACAAAGACTTCAGGGACCTCAAGACTCGTGCAGCTTCCACCTCAGGCTGCTGCAACCGTGTAGGACAGACTCAACACCACCCCACTACTGCTATACCACATGGACTTCATCTGCTGCTACTATCCATCACGGGTACGTGAATTAACATCTGCTGCTACAGACAAGCCCAATCCGCTGTGCAGCTTGCCGAACTTCCACAATGTGAGCTCCCGGTTCCACATTCCTGTTACCAGACCGCATACGCTTGCAAACACACACTGGTTTACTAATTAGTATGGAGTTTCCGTTTGGCAGGAGGGACCCTGGATGCCCGGTCGCACCTGTCCAACACTTCCCATTCTAAAGGGTTGGCTTTTCATGCCCCAGTCCATATGACTGCCCTCTAGCTGACCTACGACTTATGACTTTGGCCCATTGTGTGATTCCCTTCTTGGAAATAGTTCCCCCAAGCTCTCCCAGCTGTTAAAGCCCTGGTACCAGGTGGCTATTTCCTGGCTGACTAGCTTCTGGTGGGCTAGCTCAGCCGTGGCCCCCAGATATTCTCATGCTCGCAGATTCCTGTGGTCTCCATAGTCTCTTGGGTGAGACACTTCCCCTATACTCTCAAGACAGTTTCTCATGGCTGAATACCCCAGGCCAGGTCTGGACTGACTCTTCTCTCTCTCTTAGGAGCACCACCTCCAGTTCTAGTCCCCAGTGTGTCTCATATCCATGGGTTAGCCTTCCACACACTTCTCCCCCTCCTCCCATCATCTGGGGCCACCTGGACCCACTTAGTCCCATTGCTTTGCCTGAAGCAACAGTTGGTCTGGGACCTTGCTGCCTCTCTCCCTCTTCGCATCCTCTGCGACCTGTCCCCCGGTTTTCCTGATGGTACTCAGCTCTGCTCTGGGTCTTCTTCAATCCTGCCAGGGACCCTATCTGAGACTTGCTTCCCCATGTGTGCAACCATCTGTGCAACAGGCTTAGCTGCCTGAGCATGCAGGGAGGCACCCTCTCTCCCTTGCTGCCTGGGACTTGTAAAGTGAGTGCTAGTGTGCTTTCTGCAAAAAACCTAACATGAACGTTGCTGTGATATGGGACATGCATGCTTTTCCCTGTTCACTGCAGCTGAGAGACATCGGCAATGGCTTCTGGCAGCTAGTAGGAAGTCCCCCCAGGTCACTGCCGCCTACAGACCTGACCCCATATGATCCTATACCACTGTTGCCAGCTTTCTTATTCTGGTCCTAACTAAATGTTTCTTTGCTAATACAAAAATGTGCTTTTTTCTACCTATACAACCCGCCAAACTTACTTAAGATCTTTCCTATCCCGTCTCAATAGATTTTTACTACTGCTATTGAATTCTAATTCAGTTACAACCATCCTTATGGCTCTCAATCTTGTCAGAAGTCTGCTAATACTAACTAATAGTTTATTAGCTGACAGAATTTCCAAAGCTC